>CAJUYH010001197.1:0-44064 GCA_910591685.1 Galerucella tenella | reverse complement strand
CAGGCGACAATGTCCCGTTAGGATCCCTGTCAAAACTCTTAGCGCAGCTTTACTTTGACTTATGCATTACATATAACAGGTTGTAGTCACCCAGAAGAGTCTTTGATTGTATAAGTCCTACTAGATCTTTCCAATGGTTAGATCTTCTCTTTTTCTCGGCTTTACTTATTCCTTCCAATATTACATTGGGGCTGATTCCGCAAAAGGGTTCGGGCCCCCAGAAAGGTATTTCAGTCCCCCTCTTTGTTAGTTCATCTGCTATTTCATTTCCTTCTATTCCAGTGTGTCCTGGAATCCATAGTAAGGTGACTATGTTGTTCTCGCCTAGTTCATTGAGTTTGTCTAGGCATTCTTACACCATTTTGGAACTGATTACACAAGAGCTCAGTGCCTTAATGTCTGCTTGACTATCCGACATTATGATAATCCTTTGTCTTCTGTATCCTTTATCAATATTGAACTGGGCGCACTTTCTTATGGCGTGGATTTCCGCTTGAAAGATACTTGGGGTTTTTCCCAAGCTTTCAGTGTTTGGTTCCTGGCCCGAACACTCCTATCACCGTTCCTTCTATTGCTTTTGAGCCGTCTGTGTACCATTGAATGGCATTCTTTCCAAGTCTGGTAATGGTATTTGGATCCCATTCCTTCTTGTTGCTCATTTCCGTAATGAATTTCTTTGAAAAGTTATATTTTTTCATCATACCGTCTTGTGGCATGTCCCAGGTTGTCTGATTTCTAAGAAGTGAGGAGGTGTTTTTTTTTAATGATTCCCTCTCTACTTAGTCTGTATCTTGTTCTTTCTGCAACACTTTCCACCACCATATGTAAAGGGGTGAGGTTGAGAATCACTTCCATGGCTGCCGTCGGGCATGTTCTCATTGCTCCTGTAATGCATATACAGGCTAGTCTTTGAATTTTGGAGAGGTTTTCTCTCGTCGTCAATAGGCTAGTTCTACTACACCAGGCAATGGCTCCATAAGTGATGATTGGTCTCACTATGGCAGTGTACATCCAGCTTAGGATTTTAGAGGTTACAGCCCCAGTCTGCTCCTTCCAGATTTCTGCACACCATTATAGCCATTTTTGCCTTGTATGTAATCTCCTTGCCGTGTTTGTTCCACAGGAGTTCACTGTCTAAAGTTAAACCTAGATACTTGACTTCTTGTCTCCATTCAATCTCGTTCCCATCAAGTTTTATGGTTTTGAGGTTGAGTTTTCTTTTCTTAGTGAAGGCTATCAGGATGGTTTTGGTGGGGTTGATGCTAAGTCCCACTTGCCTACACCAGCTATTTGTATAGTTCAGACCCTTTTGTACAATATCGCAAAGGGTGTTTTCGAATTTCCCCCTGGCTGTTATGACAATATCGTCGGCATATCCTTGGCAGGAAATACCGAGATCCGTCAAACCACACAGGAGTTCGTCAACCGTCAGACTCCACATTAATGGGGAAGCTACTCCTCCCTGTGGGCATCCTCTGGTAGTGCAGATGGAGACAATGTCTTTGCTCGTCCTCGTCTCTGCTATTCTTGTGGTGAGCAGTTCCGACATCCATTTGGATGTTGTGCTGTCTACACCTCTTCTGTTCAATGCTCTTCTGACTGCCTCATGTGGAGTATTGTCAAAAGCTCCTTCTATGTCCAAAAATGCACATACTACAGTTTCTTGCTTACAGACTACAGGCTACAGACTACAGACAAGTTGGCTTTGAAAAATCGACAAATTGTACTAAACCGTCTTAAAATCATCTCGGTTAACTGTAGTTGCCGTTTGGCAGGAGAGTTTCTGGACACCCTGTATACATAGTGAAGATTGGGGTTCAAATTTAAACTGGTATCGTCAAATCAAGAGTTTTCTGTTAGTATTTTAAAAGTTATTAATTATACAGATTAGTAAAATGGTGTTAGCAGATTGACTAATTCTTAGCCATGCCTCATAATGTATAATTAGCTCACAGAACCGTTCGTGAATAGACTAGGATTTTAATAAACGCTTCTGTCAATACAAGGATCTCAAAGTGTCGCTCCTGCTTTGTACGATGTGCTCTGTAGGTGACTAAATCTGCATATTATTATTACTTCGTCTGTCAACCCCATCAGCTTTGCGTGCCGTTAAGCTTACAATGTCCTGCTAATTGCAGTGCCTTCAGTGAAGTTTAGCTGCCTTAAGATGGCAACTGAACGGTAGGTGCTTTCCTGCCTATTAATTTCTTCAACGCTTCACTTCCTCATATTGCCACATTCAACGAAATTAAAAATATTCTAAAACGGCTTGAAAATATGAAAGAAATTATTTAAAAAAGTAGTTCCCCAAATAGATAAACTTAAACTGAAAATTTTGATAAATGTAATAAAAGAAAATCTGATTTATGTTAAAGCTCAGTCAGATTTTCCATAATCCTTGATTGAAATGCAAATAGCTATATTTCCAGGAAATCCTCTTATTAAAATTTCGGGAAAATATTGTTAGATAAGAGAGCTATTTATTAGAATTCTGGAAATAAAAGATAACGGAATGCATAAGCGTCATTCTAGCAAACAATAGAAGGATTAATTAACTGAGAACCAATAACGATAGAGATTTATTATTACATTAACCATTTGGGAGACTTTTAGACGGAAAGTCGATTTGATTTAATTTCTTCGACATTACTAATAAGAATAACGGTTTGTCTAACTCAACTACGATTGGAGAAAATTAATTGCAGAGGGTTCTGAATTGATATATTTCTCGTTAGTATGGAGAATGTGAAATAATCTTAGTGCGACCTAAGAACAACGGCAGTGGAATGAAAACGTCAATGCTTTAGACATGCTGATCAAAAAAGATAGACATGTCACATAATATCATGAAATCGGAGCATCATTGGATTTTTAAAAAACCACTATTCGAAATGAAATTACATTGGGAGCTATCAGTAATGTTGACGAAACAACAGAAAGCAATCAGAGTCAATTGGTGTCAAAAAACTCCAAACCGGTTCAGCACAGTGTGATTTGTTCGCTTACCACTGATATGTTTGAAGACATAGAAAAATATCGTCCTTGGGTATATTTGTTGATCTGTCTAAAGTCTCTAATACTGTGTACAATGTTAAACTACTTAAAAAACTGGAATTTTACGGTATTACAAGAAAAACCTACAGTTTTATTATGGCCCACTTAATTAAAAAAGTACAATTCGTGAACTTTGATGTTGACATCAGAAAAATCCAGAGATACCTGTGGAGTCCCCGAAGGGACACTCCTTGGAGCAATTATTTTCACATTATAGATAAATGACTTTATCGTATCCAACGAAGGGAGAAGTTATTAGTTTTATTGATGACACATCAATGTTTATGAAGCAGGTGCTTGGTAAACCTAATAAGATGTTTTTTTTAAAGGAGCCGTCCCTTCGCCGGCACCACCTCAGCCTCATGGGCTTATTGTGGATACTCCTAGTGTTCTGACTACAGCCCATTTAGCCAATTCGTTTCATGTATTAGCTCAGACAGCTTCTTTGCTGGTTGGTTGTACAAGTCTTCTGGAGTCATTTGGGTTTTACCATACAGTTTCTGCCTTCTGTGGTCCAGCGACTCACAGTTGCATAGTATATGCAGAGCTGCTCCAGTATCCTTTTTGCATCTTCTGCATGTGAGGTCTCCGTTATACAGCCCTATTTTGTTTAGGAGCTCCTTTGTGGAAAAGTGTCCCGTAAGTAGCCCCGTTATGGTGCGTAGTTTGTTCCTGCTTATCGAGAGCAGTTCTTTCGCTACTTTTTCTGATAATTTTTTTATGAATTTCTTTCCATGTATTTGCCTGGGTTGTTTTTTCACCCACCCTTTTAATCATGACATCGTTAAGCATCTGGGGATGCCCACAGCAGGTTCGGGTCCGTTCATCAGAGTTGACAATCCTGCTCTTGCGAGCTTGTCAGCTTTTTCATTGCCATCGATTCCTTTGTGACCCATGACCCACTCCAGTGTTACACTGTTCCGAGTCGTCAGTCTTCTAAGTTCTTCGCCGCATTCCCATACTAGCCGAGATGTCACCCTATACCTAGCTCTGAAGTGCTTTAATAAGATGTTAAAACAATGTTTCAATCACAATAACTAACTGCTGTAAAAACCAAATATATGCCTTTCACATATCAAACTTTGGACCTTTTTCTGTTGATAACAGAAACAGATAAAATCAATCAATTTTTTATTATTTACATCACTGTTGAGCTCCACATTCTTGCTTGTTTTTCCTTTATAATAAATTGTTGTAAATCTCGCTATTTGATTCCCTAATGTTGACCTTAATACCCACAATCCTTACGTTGAAGATTTTATTACGTTGCGGATTTTATTCCAAAATTACTTCCAAACATTTGTTCAACTTAAGTCCAATTTAAAAGCTCATGTTGTAAAGTCAATTTATTGAAGTATTATGTGATATACGAAACAAACACAAACACAATTGTACTAACCGCTAAGGACTCTCGGCTGTTCGAAGTAAATTAAATGTTCCTTCCTATTTTCCTTCAAAGCATTTTTATTTGGGTAAATAAATTTCAAGTAAATATTTGGATTTCGAGAATAGTTTCGAAATTCCACCAAAGAATAAAAGGAATACTTATTGAACCAACCATAAATCCTATTTCTAGATCAATAATTTCATCCTGAAACAAGAATGGTAACGGCAGACTTTCCCAGCAACAATTCCGAGCTATGAACTATAAATTTATTTGTCAGTGCTTGAAATTCACTTCAATTACTGATTCAATAGTCTTTTGCTATTTTCACAGTGTAACAGCATCCTCCAAATTCCACTTATATAAATGAACAAGTATTAAGATTTATATGCGACTTATGTGCTCAACCAGAAACTTGGCTATTCATATGCTTGTTTAATAGGGTCTCTGAGAGCTTTGATTAAGTATTTGTGCAGGCTCTTTGTTCCATCATCCTTGAGCCTGCCTTCTGGTCCAAGTACTACTATTTGTTTTTCGCACCGCTTTCGCTATACCACAAAAACGTTCTGAACGAATAGGAGTACGTCATCCTTCTCGGTATAAAATATCTCATTGTCCTCATGATCTGAGTGGTCTGGTACCCAGTTTATTTTGTCGGACCAGCGCTTGTAGGGTTTCAAGCAGTCCCAGCAGATTTGCAGCACTCCGTAAACGTAGTTACGTAAACTTATGCGCCAAATTATTTCATTCCAGCACCTGATCTAAAATTAATTTCTTCATTGTTTTGATTGAGTCATTTGTGTAGCAGACTGGAACTGGAAATCCATGCACCTCTTCTTGTTTACATTATTTCAAAATTTCTCCCAGAGCTCTACTTTAGAAGTCTCTCGCTCCATGGTATTTACTTCACATTATGCGGACGGTTTCCACCTTTAGGTATATAGCTCCGTTTGCGTGTTACGTTGTACTATGATCAATCTTTTGATGTCTGCAGTAGCAAAACTTCTAATGCGGCTGTTGGAATTGTCCTCATTGCTCCAGTGGGTCCCTTGAACAAAGCTTTAATCCGTGCCATATTTCATTCTAGCTCTACGAACTATTTTAATTGTTAAGTTATCCGACTCAATAATCCGGTGTTTATTATGTTCTATCAAAGCAGTCTAATGAAGATCTCTTGATAGTTGTTTTATATTAAATCCTTCTCAAACACTTAACTAGGCGAAAACTCAAACGTTTTCTGTCAACATTTCATTATCCAGGTTCGTTATGAGGAAACGAGAAAGGGCTTGGATAATTATCTAGTCACCTATCAAATAACAATTTAATTCGACCTCACTTAAATACGTATTTATGCCAGTCAATTATAATTAAGTACTAATAAAAAACTCTTTGAATGATTTTCGATTACCTTTCTTTCAACGGCTAATATATTTTGACTTAACTTTGAAAACTTTCATTACACTATTTGTGTTAAATATTCAAGTTATTCACATGACACCGTTCACATCAATGTGCCTAGACGTAACTTAGAAGTGTCTATGCTATATTGGTACAAAGATGTCCATGAATTTAAAGTCCCATGGTTAAGTACCCAGGAGTTATCCTTGACAGGAGTCTCACTATAATGCACACCTCGCTTATATCACATCCAAAGCCGCAAGGGCTTTCTAAGCTAGAACAAGACCATCCTCAGGACTGGGAAGCAGGGCATCCTATACAGCGAATCTCAACTGGTACACTAATGGCTTTAAAACAGACTTTGGAGTAGGAACCGGGATATACGGAGTATAAGAGAAGATCACGATCCCTCTTAGCCTAGGGAAGCATGCTACTGTCTTTCAGGCAGAGGTAATTGCGGTGCAATGCTGTGCAGAAGAGTTGATGAGACGGGAGGTGGATAGCCAAAGAATCATCATCTACTCTGACAACCAAGCAGCACTAAAGGCGATACGCTCATATCGGATAACATCAAATCTGATGTGGGAATGTCGCAAGGCCCTCAACAGACTGGGTAGTCATAGTTGAGTGATACTAGCCTGGGTACCGGTTCACCCAGGATTAAAAGACAATGAGAAGGCCGATGAATTAGCCAAATAGGGAGCAATGGAGGTCGTGATTGGGCCAAAACCTTCCCGTGAAATTGATAAATATAAGAGAGCATCCACAGATGGATGAACAACCAAGCATTGCGATAGTGGTGTGAAACCTCAGGACAAAGGCACGCTTAATTATTCCTTAAAAGCAATTCAGCCAAACTGTCACACGACCTACTGAGTGAAAGTCGAGAAACGACGAGGATGATGGTGGAAATGCTGACCGGACATTGTAGGCTGAGGAAACATATGCCCATAATTAGCCTAGCAGATAACAGCCTAAGCAGGTTCTGCCAGAAAGAACACGAAACTGCGGAGAACATCCTCTGTGAGTGCGAAGGCCTAGCAAGGGTGCGGTTTCACTCACTCGGAGAAGAAAAACCGAGGGCAGAGAGCTACGCAAGGGAGGCGGTATCCAGGCTGATGATAAGTCTAATAAAAGAAATAAAGCTAGATATCGAGATATCCAAATATAGGGAGGACAGAGGTGGCAGAGGGATAAAACAAAGAGCCATTCCAATTCTAATCTCATCTTATCTAATCCTCAAAATAGCAAGACCAAGACTAAATAAGCAAGACCAAGGAGCGCACAATTTAAGCAAAACCAAGTCCAGGACCGAATAAGCAAGACCAAGACTATCCGAGTATTGGTTTTGTTTTACTTATCACCAATATCACGGTTGGCAGACCCATTATTTCTTATCCTTTATCCCAGCACGGCCTTGCAGATCTACTATTTATACGGAAGATCCCTCTGGAAAATTCCCCCATGTTTGTAAAAAAAATTACTAGATCAGTATAACATATAAGAAGGTACAGTCTTGTCATGTTGGAAGTTTTCAGGATATTGGACTGTCAAAACGTCGTGGGGCAGCTGGTGTAGGTATATATTTTGTATTTAAATAGACTTTACAGGGATACGAACACGTTTTTTCTCTTTCTAAAAACTATATACAATAACTATTGTTTTTTAACGAGATTTTTGTTGACCAGCAAGACAATTTTACTTCAGAATATTTGAGCATTTTGTATCCGGTGAATTTCATCTTCAACTTTTATAGCACCTTATGTTCTACCATTAGGGTCCGATGTGTAAAATAAAATGAGCAACATCTAGGAAGGAATTCGAAGCAATAAAAAAAGACTTACGTTTAGAGTCTAGAGAGTCAGATTGAAGATAGTAATAACAACAAGAGAAATATCAGGACATTGAAATTTTTAGAGCTACATAAAAACATACAGTGATATTACCCTTACGACCAACAGTTTATGATACTTTTGAAAAATTTATGTATTCAACCGAACGTGTAGTAAATGTATGATATTTCTTGGAAAGTTATTGCATTACAGTGAGTAACAAATTTAAAAACCAGAGCACAGTATAAGTTCACGGAGACTATGATTCTAGTCTAGTTTACTATCTTTCCTACACTATTGATGTATCAAACCAAAAGTCAACCATGGACGTTCTCCGTACAAAAAACTTATCAAGTTCCATTGTTGAATTATTGAGCTAAACATATCGTTGGTATTGGTCCAAAAATCCTATCCTGTGGTAGTCCATATTCTCTGCTGAGCTCTAAATAGTATATTACATAACGTGTGCGGAAAGTGACACTCTCGCACGAGTAATGTACAGTATTTTTCCTATGATCACGTGATAATTTCACCAAATAATGTGTAATCAACGTCTGACATATTAATACACAAAATGTTACAATTAAAGTCAACATAATTGATTTCAAAATTAACAATAACTATCAATAGTGACAAAAATTCAAGTAGTTTAACTATATAATATAGGTAGGTTATTACAATAATTATTAATTGGTTGGATAATTATAGAAATTGAAAGTGAAATTATTATTGTTCATTATAATTCATACATACCATGAATACCTTCCAAGATGATTACATTTTCCTACATATTATTATAACAGGTGATTTGAATTAGTTGGTTTAACATCGGACTTCTGACAAAGAGTACGCGGGTTCGATCCTCGATCGCGCCCTGAATTTTTTTTAATCAAGAAAATGACAAAATCTTCACTTTTTAAATGGATCGCTTCAAATTTAGATATTACATAGGTAAATCTAATTAAAAACTATATATTTGACCGCTTGCCAGAGGTTAATCTTAATAACAATTCATTTGACAGCTTTTTTATCCGTACACGTGCGGATAAGTTTTTTTTCCGTGCGCGTATGAATAAAGGCCACTTTCCATAGAACTTGACAGTGCGATATATGTCACTTTCCTATGTGATCGTAGGAAAAAATATTAATCGATTGCTAATGCATTTAGGGCCTTCCGCACCGGTTACACTTAAACGTTAAGTGTTACTTAAATCCACTAAGTGTCACTTAAGGCCGTCTGCGCGGGCATTTTAGGGGTCCCTTGAAGCATAATGTTTCCTTAATCACTTGCACGGCAGTTCAAGTTCCACTTAAAGTAGCTAAAGTATCACTTAAAGTAAGCCGCCGTCGATATTGGAGGCTTAACAGGTCTTTAAATTCAAAGTTGTTATTTATAACCTCACTTTTAAACACGTTCGTCACATTCCAGGCTGATCATGGATATTTTTTTGAAGAAATTTTTCTAGAATATAATTTGGATGTTCTTGAAATACTGGATTTTGGGTTTCAAAGACAATTTCGTACAAGAAGACATTATTTTGGAGAAATGTACGATTTAAATCTTTTTAAAAGATTTCCATTGTACAAGGAGACAGTTCTTAAATTTCTTGCCTCAAGCGAGCATCGTTTAGAGTATACTACTGATAATCGAACGCGTTTGGAGGACGTTTTTTCAGTGTTTATCATGTACTGCGATAATTTGATAAACAAAATGGTTAAGGGTTTATAAATAAAGAAATTTTCTCTGCCAAATGCAAATCATAACAAACATTTACTACATTTATGTCACAGATTTACGTGACATTTACTTTTTTATAGGTTAGTTTTGAGTCAGGGGGCAAGTGCACTAGTACCAATTTTATTTGAAATCACACGAAGTATTAAGCAATGCAACGTTGCCGGTGTGTTCCACCACTTTCCTAAGGATGGGTTTAAGTTCAGTCGGTGCAAATAATTACATTTTAATCATACCTTGATTTTTAAGCATTACTTGATTTAAGTAAAGCTTAAAAAAAGTCCGCGCAAATGGCCATTAGTCGTTCGCACCGTATTTAAGAGCATCCTTAACGCGACCTTAATAATACCTTAACTAAGCTCGGGATATCCCCGGCTTAAAGTTCCACTTAACCTCGAAATACTAATTTTGAAATTTAGATTTGAGTAAATTGTGCTTTGGTAGATCTTTGTATTTGTAATTTGTCTTATCGAAATGGAAATGTTAGAAGATGATAATGATTTAGAAATAATTGATATTATTGAATATCGCATACCCGAACAGCCAAACAGGGTGGCACATTGGAAATAGTCCATCCCAAATATTGTTGGCGGGAGAGGTTTTTGCGGCAAACCCCGAGACACGTCGATTCTGTTTCCGAGGGGGACAACTTTTGATAGTTAACTTATGGTTGTATAGTTGAAGAAGGGGAGACTACCCCTTCGAGAATCTTCAATGGCTTGAGGGGTCGAGTGGAACATAATTTAAAAGGTATTTCGATTCTCTTTAAAGACATGCTAACATTTTTGTGTTAAGTGTTGAAACTAATGACAAAAACCAGCTGGAAATGTGAGTGGAAAAAATAAAAAAAAGTTGTGAAAGAAAAGTTATAAGTGTTCAAATTGTGATCCGTTTACTTACAAAGATGACACCAACTAATATCAAACTGGATCAAACGACTGCCGTTAACTCCTGACAAGATCTTCTTTTCAAAAAAAGATTTTAAAAATTGCGGCGTTCTTAAATGGAACCTCCCACTTAGCTAAGGGAGGTACGGAGCGAACGAAGTTCCAATTAAATTATAAGTGTCACTTAGGTTTACACTTAAACGTTAAGTGTCACTCAAATCCACTTAGTGTCACTTAGTCGTTCGCACCGTATTTAAAGGCAACCTTAACGCGACGTTAAGGATACCTTAACTAAGCTCGGAATACCCACGGCTTAAAGGCCCACTTAACCTCGAAATACTTATTTTGAAGTTGATTTATGACAGTTTAGATTTGAGTAAATTGTGCTTTGGTAAATCTTTGTATTTGTAATTTGTCTTATCGAAATGGAAATGTTAGAAGATGATGACGATTTATAAATAATTAATATAATTGAATACGGCATAGCCAGACAGTTATATATAAGGGACGATTATCTTAATGCATTCGATCCTTTGACGTTTTTTCTTAGATTTAGAATGTCGAAGGGAACTGATCTCAATTTTCTTGGAGAAATTGAAATTGTTTATTTTCTATGACATTTATATACTTGCTAATACCTATAATTATCTAATAATAATGATTTTTCACGTGTTGTGGAATTTATTCCACGAGATCGTTTTTCTCCGCTCATATTTATAAACTACAATGACTGAAAAAAAATACTCATTAAAACGTCAAAACCAAAGATGACACCAACTAATATCAAACGCATAGATCAAACTGGATCAAACGACTGCCGTTAATTCCTGACAAGATCTTCTTTTTCAAAAAAAGATTTTAAAATTGCGGCGTTGTCAAATGGAACCTCCCACTTGGTTAAGGGAGGTACGGCGCGAACGAAGTTCCAATTAAATTATAAGTGTCACTTAGGGCCGGTTTTACAAGAGAGATTTATACTAGGTATAGTTATTCTGGGTATAAAGTTATACCAGAATTTATACCTAGTTTAAAACTGGTTGGTTTTACGATGCTTTTTTACACCGGTATAGCAATTCTTGGAGGAACAATGGCGGATTTTCTCGTAGGAACGCTCACATCTCTTGGTTGAGAATAAGCACCCTGAAATCGGCAATGATCATTAAATGACCAGCGCAGGATATGGAACCGAAATGCTGCTAGGAATTGATTCACAAGAGGCACGCTGTTTTTTGAAATAATAGTTGATCATTTGGTGTTATTGATTTCACTCTTTGGGTAATATTTCGAAATTTCAGAGTGACCTCTATCAATCCTGAAGTCCGTATACATTACTTTATCACTCCAAATCTTTGATAAAATGCATATTCCTTCACTCATGTCGTTGAAATGATGAGATCGAGTGGAAACTATCTCGGGAAATCGGAGTCTATTATTTCGACGATATCGAAGAATGAACTTCAAAAATGTCATCCCTAAAAGAAAAGTTTTTCAGATTTAATGAGCTGTCAACCGCGATTTGAAACTAAGTCGAACTCAAGTCGACCCAATCGTGAGCTTAAAATTTAATCCTTCTTAACTAGATTAAGGAATACTTATGGAGAGGTGCAACGCAAACTAGTATTCTTAAGATTACTTCATTATCTTGAAGTGAACGGTAGAAAGGGGCATAAAGTTAACATGTCTTGTTAAGGTGTGATTT
The DNA here is from genome assembly GCA_910591685.1 of Galerucella tenella. NCBI lineage: Eukaryota > Metazoa > Arthropoda > Insecta > Coleoptera > Chrysomelidae > Galerucella > Galerucella tenella. The sequence goes on along the minus strand of CAJUYH010001197.1, from coordinate 32,075 downwards.
TGTGATAGTTTATGAACGGAATTAAAAATGCTTGGATTGATTGCAAACTGTGTTGTTTTGTTGGTATTATAATTTTTCACAAGAGTACATACATTTCCATGTTTTTACACCCCATTCCGTTTAAAATCGCCTCTGCAAGGATTAGTAATCGATTAAGTGATTAATGGGAAGTGTCTAGTCGAAACTGCTTATGTTACTGACAGCTTCTAATCTAACTGTCACTAATAAAGCCGAACAGGACAAACCGTCCACGGACAAACCGTCCACTGTATAACGAGACCATTAAAAGAAATCACAGTCAGTAGCGTGTTTCCATCGAAAATAACATGGATTTCTGTATCATTTATACAAGGGTCGTTTTTTTGATCGCATAGTACGAAGGCCAGACATGCTCGAGGAAACTAATGTGCGTAGTAGGCGACAATACATTCTGTCACTGGCGAGACCAACACGCCTTTTTGTGTTGAGCTGTAGTCGGGTGAACATGGCTGTTACTATTGATTCTCCCGCCAAGGGTGAATTGCGAAGTGTTATTCGTTTTTTGCAAGCAGAAAATAACAGTGCTAAGAAAATTCATCGCTCGAGTGTATGGAGGAAGCTTCATGAGTGATAGTGTTGTTCGTCAATGGCCGAACTGATGTTCATGATGAAGAGGGGGTCAGGGACGCAAGTCTGTGGCTACAGACGACCTTGTTCAATGAATTGAACAAGTGATTAAAGAAAATCGAAGGTTCACCATAAGCAACCAAAAAAGTTTTAAAATTGTTGGTCTTGTCCTTAAGAGATGTAGTAAATGTCCAGCTGGTATCCAGCTAGTAGCGCATGATTTTTTTTCCACTTAAACTGAATTGATAGACCTTAGTAGGACACTGTCCTATGTCTATTCAATGTCAAGATACATGGTCACCGCAATGACCATGGAGGTAAAAGAGAGAGGAGGGAAGGTAAGCGTGGTAGTGATTTAACCTTAGAACATAAAACAGACAGGAAGGAGTCTTGTCACTCATTAGCTGTATAAGAAAATGTAACGGAAGTCGCCATTTGCAACACCCTAATTATGACTCATTTGTGAAGTTGACGTTCACTGGCGTAGATTGTGGGCACGTTTTTTTACATCATTTATTCACCATTGGTTGAATGACGTCAGTCTCCGCTGCAACGACATGCTGGAGTCATTAGTGGCACATGAAAAAACGCAGTTGTTATTTAAATCATCTGACCACTGACAATCTATTTCTAAGTTGATTGTTGTTATTAGCAGTTCATCTGATAGATCCACTTGAAATTTTTTCTATTTCTGACGCTGTTAATAGCGCCGTCAATACCTTGTTACCACATTTTAAATTTATTTCTATTTATTCGTCCATTTCTTCGACTGCTTTAAAAAATCGTTAGTTTTTTGAGGTTAAGCTGCCATTTTGTGAACCACCAAAGTCATCCACCACCTCGATACAACGGTGGAGTGGTTCGCAATTTTGGTTGATGCAACAGTAATAAATGAACGCGTCATTTCTTCAATCTACAATCCACCAATGAATATAAAAACGCAGTTGGTCGATTGGTGGATCTACCGGTGTATAAAAGAACATGCCTTGTTTATGTAGTTTTTTTGGTGAAAATAAGTTTAAACGAAAGTATTATTAGAAGTATTATTCTATATTCGTTATTTCATTGTTCCTAGACAATATTGTTCGTATAGGACATAGGACAGCTTATAGTTTTATATTTAATACATTCCAATAAGCTACAATTTTAAAATTTCACATATCCCATTCCCTATACAAACAGTACGCCACTGTCAAAACGGAGACGACTATTCGCCATTTGCAACCTCCTACTTGGACGCAAACCTATTCGGTAAATGCTCCTTCCTGTCTGTTTTATGTTCTAAGGATTTAACCAACTTTCGACGGAAGTCGCCATATTGAGAAGCCACTTTAGTGAAATTAGTCATCAATTCTTGTGTCAACATAGATAACCTTAATGAGCTGAAATGTATCAAATTGAAAAGTCACGTTGAAAAAATAGTGATTTTCAGTATTAGAAAGGTTATTTATGAGTATTAGTATAAATTTAAGTGGATATTGAGGTGTACAATAGTGTTTGGAGACTGCTTTCATCTAATATAAACCACCTTAAAAATATGCATAATTGGATAATTTAATGTACGCCTCTGGTTTGTTTACGTTCCAACGGAAGTTGGCCATATTGAGAAGCCACTTTGGTCGATAATTCTTTAAACCGTTATGTTATCTCCTCTCTCTTTTACCTCCATGGCAATCACTTTTATATACAGATGGCTCAAAAATGGAAGAGAGCTCAGGATGTGGAGTTTACTCCAGAGAGCTAAGCCTAAGGCGCTGGTTTCTCTGAACAGACGTTAACCGCGGCCGACGGCGTTTAGACGTTGCGGCTCGCGTTCACACGTCATCGGTAGTGGTTCAGTGGTTTCTCTAGAATCAGTTCCATGAGAGGTATCGATTGAGGCTGACGTCTTTTGAGAACTAATTGGACTACAGCAATGAAAAAAATTGATAACAGTGTTACTTGAAGAAAAGGAAGATGATGAATTAATAATCATTAAAAAAAGGAGAAAGACGAACAATATGTTTAAAAATCGAGAAAATGAAGGATTATTTCGCAGCTTAATTTACACCTACCAATCTCTTCCCACACTTTATGTTTTAAAACAATATTTTTATAATCCACATGTGCGGCATCATATAAAATTGGATGGCTTCGCACTAATTCTATTAACAATTCGTACTGTTCTTTTTTCATTATGTTGTCGTCCGCCATAACGTCTACCCGCCACAACGTTTCGAAATAATATGAACCGACAGCCGTATCGGGTGCACGTCGCCCGTTGACGCCAGCAGTAACTGACGGCGTGCCTATGAAACCGGATCCATATTCTTTTAGGCAGAGCATTTGAACGTCCACGGCGGCCGTTACCCGTAGCGGCTGACGTCTGTTCAGAGAAACCAGCGCCTAATGATTAAGTGGAGAATGTGAAACAATATCAGCGTGGTTCAAACAATATCTCAATTGCCACAAAAGACCTATCCAGAAGAGGAATTTCTGGCAAAAACATGATAATCTGCACTGATAGTAGACAAGCCCTATTAGCCTTGAACAGACAACGTGTTATATCGGGACTAGTACTAGAGTGCCACCAAGATTCAGCTAACGCCTCGGCAGATAACAATATTATCCTGAGGTGGGTTAAAGGGCACGACAAGAGTAAAGGTAATCGCACTGCCGATTCTTTAGCAAGGAAAGCGGCTGGACTAAAAATTTTAGGGCCCTGGGAAGCTGGCGCCGAAGAAATATTTGGCGATGACCAGGAAAAACCTACGTTTAACAGTAGAATTTCTGACTGGCCACTGTCAACTGAGGAAATATCTCCATACTATGGGGCTAGTGGACACTCCTCTATGCAGGATGTGTGAACAGGAAGATGAAACTGTCAGGAGTTATCGTCAATGAGAGAGTGTGTGTTCGGTGAGTCTTGGCCTACACCTGCCGATATAAAGGAGGTGTCTCCTAGTGATCTGCCCACCTTCCTGGGAAGGACATGATGGACGATGACCTGGGAGGACAATTCCTCGGGAGGATGTTGAAACGTTAACTTTGTTGGTTAACATTTCAGATAATGAAAATGTGCAATAATGACTTCAGAATTTTGATTTTTAGTGGAATAGTATAAAATTATTTCATTCAAATATTTAATGAATTATTTCACTTTTGTGATTTGTGGTGGAATAAACTAGTTGACCAAAAATCAATATTCTAGAAGTATTTTACCGCGAAAGTTGAAATTGTGTAGGGTCTTTAAATAAGGATGAGAAAGGTACCGGCAGGTTTTTTCTCATCGTCTGTTGACATAGCAAGTTGGAACTGTGCAGTAATCTATTGATTGAGTTTTTTATACCTGTTTAAAAACAAAAGATGCCGTTTTACCTTAAGAATCTGGATTACTGGTATGTTTTTTTACATATAATTGTTACCTATATAAAATTTCATAGTGGAAGATTTATATTTACTGAGTACCTATTTTTTAAACAAAATGGCTACCCATTTCTGGAAGCCACATGGTTATACCTTTTCGCTTATATTCAGCAAATTTAACATTAGATATTTCTATTTAAATTTTATTGCTTCGTATTTTTTTCTATAAATCAGATATTTGTCCAGGATGAATCCTTAAGTTAAATTACTGAATTGTATTTATTGAGCTGGACAGATATCCTCATGCTAAAATTTTTTTATTTTTTATATACCGGTATAATTATCATAGCACAGTTCCTGAGATACAAGTTCCTTGGTGACAAACAAGTCCCTTGAATGAAATTTCCCAAGGCTACAGTTCCTTGAAGACATATAGTTTCCTGCATAAAGTTTCTTGGGATACAATTTCCCGAAGCTACAGTTTCCTGGAACACAGTTCTGTAGATACATACAGTTTCTGGGTAGCACAGCTCCTGGGAAGAACTGTTCCCGAAAAAAAAGTTTTTTGAAGCACAGTTTCTGGAGAGTCTTACTGTTTCTAGGACATCACCAACATCATCGTCTACTTCAAACAACTATGTTATAGTCCTAAGTATTTTTTTGTTGTATTATTTGCTACTAACCAACCTTGTAATTTCAAGACTATAATTATTATATACATTTCCTTTACTCTGTTAGTTTTATTTACTATGCAGAAACTTCAAGTTCTTTTTTTTAAACAGATTAAAAGCTAGCTGACCATTAAATTCTTTTAGGAAAGAAAATTAGTGGCGCCCTAAAATTACTTTTTCTATTTTTTTTTACTAGTTTTGCTCAGGTAAATTATTTTCTTCATATTAATAAGGTAACAAGGACTTGCGAACTGGCTAAGGTTACCTCCAAATTCATTGGTTAGTTAGGCAAGAACCTGCATTATTCACTTTAACTTTGTTTACGTCATTCAAAATCATAATTTCATCAGCGAAATTGAGCAACTTTTGTTTCATTTGCGTTCAACTCAATTAGTGTTTCAATGTAGAATGGGTCACATGTGTCCTAGGTGCTGTGAGCCTACACTCACCCTCCCTACTCTACAGATACAGAGATACTACTCTGCTATTAGGCGATTGGGTGATTTTCTGAATAAAGATGTATAACGTGACTCCACAAAACGGTTCCGGATCCTTCTTTAGCTAACTGGTCAGCTATTTCATTACCTGCAATCCCCTCATGTGAGGGCACCTATATTAGAGACACTTTGTTGTCTCTTGCCAGCCTGTTAAGGAATACTTTACAGTTTTTTCTCTACCCTGCGGAAGAACTCTTCTTTTCGTTGAAGCAGCTAGTTTTGAATTCGTTTCATTAACTAAGGGTTCTTTTTAGGGCAACATTTACCCACAATTCGTAGTACATTCATAACTACCTTTGGTTATTTCCCATTGGTGAAGCTCTCACGTTTTGGATTTGTTTTTTCAAACTATTCCGGCAATCGACTCCTAAAGAGAATTTTGTGTATTCTACTACAACGAGGTATCTCATATATTCTATCGCAATACTTCTTTCAAGACTGCTGCTTCACCTTTCTGATCTCTTTATTGTAATTACTCATCTATTCTGAAGATGAACCAGTAACAACGAGTAAACTAAAGCGGTCAGGCTGCTGTATTGTAGGAGAAAATATGAAGCGTGATATCTCCTTTTATTGTCCCAAGCAATATAAAAAGTGCACATTATTATACGATATAACGACTCATACATCTAGACTCAAGTTATACTATTTGTTAGAAATAGCACTCAGTGAGATAAAAGTAGTTTCTGTCTACAAGAGAACTATTTATTTTCGCTATAAATATTGTAAGAATATCTTTTCTCAATTACATTAGACCGCAATACGGTAGAAAATAAATATAATATATCGATAAATAAAGGGCATTGCTCTATGGGACGACTCCATTTGAGAATTTCCCATGGCGAGGAGATATGTACCTATAAAATTGATCTTTACGGTATTCGATAGAGTCAGTCCCGACAATGATCATTAATTTTTATAAACAGGATGCTCACGGCACGCGGATGTACAGGGAACACCAAAAATGTTATTGAGGAAAATAATAAATGTCTCCAAGGTCCATTATTAATTATAGGCGCACTATTTAGTTTTTAAGGGGTGTTCATTTATTTGTTTGAATTTTCATGTACCATGATCGTACAAATGAGTATTCATGGTGGGTTAATTTTTTAAACCAGTTAATTTATTTATTGGAATTACGATTAAATTTTCAAAAGGGATTTACTTATGAGCGACAATTACCATATACCATGGGCGTACAAAATATTTTTTTTAAATGGTTTAATTTTCTGAAATTTGTATGAACTATGGGAGTACAATTAATTGTTCATGATAGGTTTTTTTTATTTGGTCTTATTGTGCGTACGATAAAATTTTCAAAAGAGATTGATTCATTGATGAGTAAGAATTCCTATCTATCATGGGTGTACAATAAATTGTATGTAATGGATTAACTTACTACACCGAGAAAAAGATTTATTTGTGACAATCAAAATCTTATTATGTCAAATAAATATGATTTTCCATATGGCCTAACTAATATTTAATTTGTCGTTAAAAAAGGATTTGTTTCAAGTTCGGGAAGTGATATTGTTGATGAATAAAAACATATTCATTGTCATCAATAAAATGAGTTATCTATCGAAAATTACATTTATTCTCGTAAAAATGTATCATATTTGTCTCAAACAACATTTATTGAGGTATAATGACAAAATAGATATATTAATCTTTGGAAGCATTCAAATTAAAGAAAGTAGTTTTCCAATAACAAATACTTATTTTTGTAAGCTAGATACAATACATTTTTTTATTATAAAAAATTACTTTATAGCAGAATGACATTTCTACATCATAAAAAAATGTATTGTATCGGTAAAATATATTTCTTTACCATAAAAAAGTATATTGTCTGGGTTAACGATATGTTTGTTATTTGTAAAAAATGTTCCTTCTTCAAGAAAACTATTAATTTTCACTTAAATTCAACATATTTATCATAACCGAACCATAATTTTCAAAACATTATATTGCCTTATAGTGAAAAAATATATCTTCCTGAAAAAACGAATTATTTATGGTATGTATTGTTTTTTGTTCATGGAAGTTACCTACATGCACTATACAATACTCTGAGCTTTTGGAATGTTTCTAAATATTTAGAAATATATTAAAAGTTCACGGTGTATTAGTATGGGTAACTTCCACACGGTTCTCTGAATAATTAGGTTACTTTGGAAAATATATTTTCACAAATATTTGTCTAAGCCGTTTCCAGACTATGTCGAACAACAAAGTTGACTTTCGTTTTATATGTGTGGACTAGTCGATCGAATTGGTCGATGTCGAGTTACTGTATTTTAATGACAAACATGTTTGAATCTAATAAAAATTGATGGTCTCTATTTATACATAAAACTGTTCAGAAGGAAAGCAGGATAGGAATAAAAAACTTGCTGCTGAATATTTTGATCTATTGAAAAGAAAACTATACATTTTTAAAATAGATATCATACATTTATAAAATAGAAATCTTACATTGTTAAAATTAAACATACCTACATGATCTAAAACATAGCCACAAGATAACCTTGTCTATCCTCAAGTGTGCACATTAATGCTTTCCTCATAGTAGTTTTTTGGAGTTCTTGGAGTAGATCTGACAGGTTTAATTGAGAAATGTGTATGTTTGAGGTACATTTCGCTTGCTTGTTACTTCTACCTACCTGTATATAATTGTCATTTATTTCCTCACCTTCGAAGATATCTCACAATTCTTGTAATCGCCATGAGTTTAACAATTCGTTCATTCTATTATTTAAATTATTTTTGTCCAGAGCACTTTAACCACATACTTCACGAGAACAAAATAATTAGTAAAATTGCAAAAACTTATCTAATTTCACATGCAGACTGACGCCAAACGTATACAGGTGGTGACCGTTACTGAATAATAGGGAAGGGTGGGGTGAGAATTCTTTGTTCCAATTGCTACATAATTTGTGGACTAATGTGATTTCTCAAGGGTGAAGATATGTGATTTGTAGCAAATGAGTTTTTTTTCTCGTAACAATAAAAAATGTACAATTATACTGAAATACTTATTTTTTCGGTATAAAGTAGATCTTATTTGAGGCTAATAATCAATAGGCTTATTTAAAAAATGTGAATTTCTGTCAAAACTTTCAAACGATTTACTATGAGTTTTTAATTTGTTGTTTTAAAGTGATGGAATATAATTGAAGATGTTAGTTTTTTTTCTGGGTAATGAAAACAATTTTACCCAAATAGCATTGTTATATTTTATAACAAAATATTATATTGTGCTTCGTAGACTTTTATGGTTTCTGAAGAACAATTGTATGAAGGAGTGCATAAAGGAGAACAAATTTTCTCACATTCAAGAAATTACACTCGAATAAATCATTTTCTTATATCAAAATTTCCCAATATTTTCACGTTAATATCGCTTCTTAATAATAAATAAGCAATGTTAGTTTCAAACAAAGGGGGGTTAAACAAATCAGTTTATCTGTCTATAAATAACTCTTCTCTCGGTGTAAAATTTCAATTTACCATGGGCTACAATTAATTTTTCAAATGAGATGTAATTAATTTGCGACAATATAGTTCATTTACGATAAGTTTGGTATAACAAAACATGACAGATGTTTTACATCGTTGCCACGCTGTGTTCTATACTCTTTTTTAAATAGTTATGAAAATAACAGATCTTACACAGTTAATAACAAACTATAACATGCAGATGGAAACGACAAACCAACACAAGAAATTCTGATAGAATTGTCTGATTTTGACAATATAAGTCTGGTAACCAACTTTTGGACTGTAATTTCCCCCTTTATATGATTAATTATTCCATTCACACTTTGGACACTCAGATTTTGTTCAGTGGCTATAATTGTTACTACAAATGTCAAAATTGCAAACTTATCGTAAATAAACCATACGTATATCATAGGCGTACTATTAAACCTTCAAAAGGATTCATTTATAAGCAAAAATTCCCATCTACAGTAAGTATACGATAAGGCCTGTAGAATGGAAATTTGGTGAAATATCGATCTACCATGGGTGTACAATCAATTTTGTATGAAGGATCAATTAATTTGTATGAACTTGTATCATGGTTGAAAAATGAACTCTCCAAATGATTTGTGAAGATATCAAAGGGGAATCTATCGGCATATGGAAATATTTTTGGCAAAGAATTTTGAGGTAATGGATGTATTGAAAATTGAGAAAAAAATATATCATGTAAATTAATGTTGAACTTAGAGTTCTCATCGAATAAAAACTTTGAAATGCTAACCAAATTTTGTTGAAAAAAATACGAATCATGAGGTAATTACACATATTAAGCAAAGTTTGAGCCCTTGTGAAAAATTAAATATGGATTAAATGGAAAAACTAATTGATAAGGAGTCTAATTTTAAGCTTTATGAATACTATATGAAAATCTCAGAATCCTCTATTTACTTATGACCGTACAATTCCTTATTGAAATTCGGTTGCTACCACTGAAATATTGGATGAAAATGGACCGCTTGGCTACCTACATGTTGCGGAGCTTTCATATTTCTAATAAAATTTTTGTTATGTGAATGAACTTAAACGTGAGGACGTAGGGAAACAAAAAAATATACAAAGCATAATTGTGCAAGGTCGAATTTGGTAGATGCCCCTTGAGTTTCGATCCACTCCGTTATATAGGAGGAAGAATATAAGGTCATTCCTCGAAACAACTTTATCAAAAAATAATATAAAACTCTTCAACAACATGAAGAAACTTTCGAAAGTTACAGAAGGTAATTAGATTGTATATTTCGTAGTTTTTATTCCCATGGTAACAACATGTAAGGATCAATTCCCAAACTTTTCCCCTTCCACTTATGTGATATTTGAGTCTACGATGTAACTTCATTTCTAATAACTTTGTACATCAAATATTGCAGGAAATCCAATTTGTCTTTAGCCGTTATCAAGTGGTCTGAGTTAACCAAGAAACTTGGTAAAAAGTTTTATGCTCAAGTCGGATTAAATTAGCAACGTACAAAATGAATATTTCTCTTTCAAAAACTTCGTACAGAGTGTATTGTTGTTACAAAATTTCCATTCAATGTTACACAGACGGTTTATTGACAATAGAAGGAATTGGGATAGAAGTGTACGGGCCTGGAACCAAACACTTGGGAAAAACCCCAAGTATCTCTCAAGCGAAAACTCACGCCATAAGAAAATGTGCCCAGTTCAATATTCACAAAAAATATAGAAGGCAGAGGATTATCATAATGTTTTAAAGTCAAGTATCCATTAAAGCACTGAGTTCTTGTGTAATCAGTACCAAAATGGTGTGAGAATGCCTAGGCAAAATGAATGAATTAGGCTAAAACAATATAGTCACCTAACTGTAGATTCCAGGACACACTGGAATAGGAGGGAATTATATAGCAGATGGACTCCCTTTAGGGGCCAGAACCCTTTTGCGGTATCAGAAATAGGTGAAGCCAAAAGAATAGAAGATCTCACCCTTTGGAAGATTCAGTAGGGCTCAGACATAAAAGATATTCATGGGCAGCTACAACCTGTTTATAAATGCATAAGTCAAAGTGAAACCACAGAATACACCAGCCAAACAAGAAGCGAAAGCCGGCGTGAATCCTTTGATCTTTTAGGGGCAAAATTTCGTGACCTTCAAACTGACATTAACAGATAACGGATCAAGTTACACTGAGAAAATTGTTAAAAAAATGTATATTAGATGTTAACTACACGCAAATAAATGAAACCAAAGAATCTCAAATAATAATTGTTTATTTTTATGACTTGTCTCGACCAAGTTTTAATTGTTAAACTCAATTAATGAATTGTTGAAGTTGATTCAACAGCTCAACAAATATTGTGAAAAATATATAAATATAAGTTTTAGCTCCTTTTTTTGGAGTACCATCCATTATTAAAAATAATTAGCTGTTGTTTAACCAAATGATTCTCATTTTCTATATTGTTATCGAAATTATATGTGTAAGTATGTATTTATGTAGTACTATATGTAGGATAGGGTAAGTCTAAAAACCAATACAATAATAATAGATTATATATTTATAATATCAGTTTACAATAGAAATAATTTCAGTAAATATACAACCTGGAAGACTTCTAAGAAATGTGTGAGAAATCTCTTGAATAACCTCTGGCATCAATTTTAAAAGCGCAAGTACTACTGAAATGCAGAGAACCCTTAGGAAGATGGTATTTTGTGGAACACAAGTGATTTGCCTTGACACTATATTTTTTGGGATCACAGGCATACAACTTCATGAATAAACTATTAGTCTTCCAACAAATCAAAGAATCACCAAAAAACTTGCTTTCAAGTCTGGTTTAGGTTACGATTTAATATTTAAAGCTCTAGAAATGAAGTTTCAGACAATGTCTAATGGATTCAAACAGTGTACCATATGTATTGATGGAATGTCACTAAAAAGTCATGTTTTCTATAGTACTGCACGAAATTAAGATCTGGACTGATTGACATTGGGACTGGATCAAAAAACCTTTTTACTTTAGGAAATCTTAACATACTTATTCCGTCTTCATCACTTGAATGACAGCCACGAATTGCACAAGTTTTTGGTGCCATGACTAATAAATGTAATTTTGTAAACAAATTTTATCGTTCAAAACACACAAAAATATATAAATAATCAAAAAGCTTACAACAAAATAAAATAACATGTCACTTTGACAGATAACGGGCTTAAAATGGCGACTGCCAGACATGCGTACTCAGAAAATAAATTGTAAAATAGCACAAGCTTCGCTTCTTCTTGGGATGGTGTAATCTGTGGTAAAACTGCACTGTCTTGCCAGGATATTGTCGACTGAATGATCATATGAAATAGCTCAAAATAAAGGGGGAAAAAATGTTGATTCAGTGGCATGAAACAGGAAACCTCCATCCACATACTTGTGAATTGCGCAGCAATTCAGAAGCCTAGGATTTTACTGGATAGAGGAGTCTAGGTTAGGTTAGGTTAGGTTTGTGGTGAGTGGGTCTATAAGGCCCTCCACTGCGACTTGCAAGAGTCTATTGTGGCTCACACCTATTCAAATTTCACCAAACAAATTCCGCTTCTTAACAACGCCGATTATTTTATTTGGTGAATGATATTTCAGGTCCGAGGGCGAGAGAGAGATCCTGCCAAACATCAGATACCTGATTCGAGCCGCGGCGGGGCAGGCACAAATTATATGCTCTGCTGTTTCATCATCTTCCAAACAAAGACGGCAAGTCGGATCTTCCGACAGTCCAAGTTTTAGCATATGATGATTCAGATGACAGTGTCCTGTTAAAAGGCCTGTTAGACAACGTAGGTCATGCCTGCTATGGTCTAACATTTGTTTGGAGACATACTTCGAAGGATGTATAAAAGCCTTTGAATGAACCAATCCTGGTAAATTATGGCAGAAGTCTAAAGCTCTTCTTGCTGTCCAGGTATTTAGTGTTTGTTTGGCAAAACTTATTGCGATGCCAATTGTAGGTTCTGGTCCGATAGAAACACGTGCGGCACCCTCCCTTGCACCCTCCCCTTCTCGTTTCCTTCCATGCCAGAATGGCCAGGGATCCAGACCAGCAATACTTTATTGAGTTCTCCTATTGAGGAGAGTCGTTTTTGGCAGTCTAAAACCAATTTCAACGTTACACGGCGAGAGCTAAGTGCTTTTAAAGCCGCTTGGCTGTCCGAGAAAATTTTTATTGTTCTATGTATGAGATTGGCTTGCTCCACTCTTTTCACACATGAAACAATGGCGTAAATTTCCACCTGAAATACGGTTGCATAGGATCCTAGAGAGGTTTAAATTTCTGTCCTAGGTCTGCGTCCGTATACACCTGCACCAGAGCCTGAGGGTGTTTTTGAGCCGTCTGTGTACCAACAGCCGTCCGCTCTTAATAGTTCATCCTTACGGAGGACCCATTCATCTTTATTTGGAATTAGGATGGTGTAAGGCAGGTCGTAGTTAACTGTTGGAGGCATTATGTCATAGGTCATTCCCAGAATACTGTGACTTTCACTGTCCGCTAGAGGAGTCTAATGTACCCGAGTTGAAACCTGCAGATATTCCAAAATGCCTCCGGGGACATAAAGAAGCTACTAGTCTATGGGACTTTCCTATGGACTAGCAGAGAGGGAGACCGAAGCTCCCTTTTGGAGACGGGAGCCCTTTTGCGGAATCAGCTCCAATGTAATATTAGAAGAAAAAGGGTGAAGCCGAAAAAACGGAGAGCTACTCTCACTCGTGCATCAAATAGCTTCGAGCTGCGAAGCTACTATCTGGAATACTAACTACTGTCGAACGTATACTAAAAGGAGCATACTGGTTACAACCAGTTGAAACCAAACACCCTGACTGAATGTGCATTTGCAGCTAAATTCATAATTCGTGAAAAAGAATGTGCAGCTTGAAAAAGAAATGACAGATATATGTGAAAGTGAACTGAAGAAAAAAAATGTCGATTTGAATGGCTGGCGCTAACACACTATCTTTTCTGTATATTTTTATCCATGTTCAAGTGAAAAAGATCTAGGATTCTGAGAAAGCCTATTCGTAGGTACATGTATATCTCATATTTCTACTTATCTTCCTGATTTGTTAATTTGCTCATCATGCAATTTCGGTTTTTTCAATATCCCTCGAGGGTTTTATATCAAAACAATTAATTCCAGAGGAGAAATGATGTGAAAATAACAAAACTTATTTTTTTATTGAAAGGTTTCTCATGTATAATTGTATAATTGGAGAAAAATCATAGGCGTAGAAATCGTTTAAATATTTACCTTCAACGGTTTTGTATCATTTACCATCGAAAACATTCACTGTTTTATAGTTCACAATTTTATCTATTTGGAAGAATTTGTTGGTTTTTGGAATGTTTGAGGTAATTGAATGCTTTCTAATTATCTTAATTCGACTACACATTCATTGTAGAACAACGGTTGATTACCACTAAAACTTTTCAGTTCATGGTTAACAAGATGCTTTAAATATTTCGTTAACTCGTTTGAAGCTCCACTCATGCACAAAAATAGAAAACTTGGAAGCTCCGAGATCACAACACTCTTGTTAATTGCATTGGTTGAAGTTAATCATTTTATCATAAGGTTATTAAAAGAGTCCTTAATTTTGGAAAATACCTAATGAAAAAACTTCTTACAGCTTCAGTCAAACTTTATAACTTCTTCACAACTTCCATAATTCACCGATTTCGTTTGAGAAATACACAGAGTGTACCAATTTTACGCATAACCATTCAAGAAGATATCAATAAATAAAATTGGGATGAGATTATAGTAAAAAAAAATAAAAACACGCTTTATAGGTTATCGAACTGAAAAGTGGAAAATAATTCTCAATTTATCAATAAAATGTAACGAGAAAATGATTGTCATTATGGTATAGTAGCGTGGGGTCCTCGATATCAATTGTTATAATTTATTACTAGTCCTATTTCTAGATACAAAGATAGTGTACAAATATCGTTCAAAGAACCCCACGCTATTACCACAATGACATTTATTTTCTCATTAACTATTTTATTCTTAAATTAAGTATTATTGTTCGCCTTTTAGTTTGATTGAGTACCTATAAAGCGTGTTTTTAGTTTTTTTCAAACTCGATGCTAGATCGAAGTTATGCTTTTTCCAAATTATGCTTTACTACTATATTGTACTGTCATCGGTCCATGATCCCAAAAAACACAACAAGCATCGAAGTAGATTTAAAATCGACTTTTGTGTCACTCTTGGAGCTAATAGGCAATTGAAACCGTCCACTAAAGCTTCTACATGTAGCATTCATTACATAATCGCTGTCTAAAGGGAGCGCGCGGTTTGGCCTTAAAGTAGATTTGATAACTTATTAGCAATTCAACCTGTAGGCCTGAATAGCCATACATCGGCACCAAAAGAGCATTTTATAAGATTTGATTGCCAACATTGGCTGTCAAAGCGATATAAAGAAGCAGTCGTTTAGTCCAGAAATGGCTTTCAATGCTTTGAATAATCATGCGCAGTTGAACATTTCTCGTGAGAATGTAATGAAGTTTTGTTTTGGGTAAATATTAGATTTATATTGGAAATTTATGCCAACAGTTATGTGTGTGTTCACAAAAACAAACATCGTCAACTGTTATGGCAGAGATCCTTCCTTCAATATAATATTGTGACAATTATTATTGTTTTTGAAACTGGAAAATATCATTGTGAACCATTAGAAATTTCTGCAAACCTTAATTTTCTGTAAAATGTGACTGAAATACTTCCTGAGAACAGAGGGGCCAGTGATAACTGTGAGCAAAATATACTTTATAAATTAAATTATTTTATTATAAATTACGGTGTTGCCATATTCAATTTTTATCAATGAATTATATACATCCAATTGAAATTGAAGTTTTTTATAGTATTTTTAGTTGGATTGATTGATAATATTATATTTGATGGATTAAATTGATTTATCTTTCCCAGATTTTCTGAAATTTGTATCCCAGTTTGAAATCAAATAATATCCTGAACCAGATTATTTGCGTATTCTATACTTATATCCTTGATTATTAGTCTCTATACTCAAGGCTTATACTATAAAAATAGTATCATATACATATCATATACCGATCAATATATAGATATAAAAACTATGGCAACATTGCTCATTATCGTGAGCAAACGGTTCGGCCATGTCTTTATTGTATTTAATAAGCATTTTTCTATGCCAATACGAAGCTTTATGGAATTAAAAGCTAGATACCTACCTAGCTGTTTGTATTGCTGTGTGAAAGCTGTCAAGATTATAAAGTTGAAGAAAAAGAAGATCATTGTGAAGTTATGTTTTGAGTAATAGATTGTTTTATAGGTCATATTTCATAATAAAAAATGAACACCTTTGAATTTATTGAGTCCTTAGAAAGTGGAGATAAAATTTTGTGTGTTGTTCCTGAGGCATGGGATGGGAACAACAGCAACAACAAATTTTCCACCAAGACGTAGTGATATTGGCCTGTAAAAAAAGAGTCCCACGACAAGGCCAATGAAGAGACGTGGTCCAAGAACCAGGAAGATGATCTTCTGTGTCTATCGTTATTTCGTTGTAACTTTTAGCTGCGTTACTACTTTTATGTAATACGCACCTGTTCGTCCAAATTCACGTAGTTTTGTGATTTTCCATTTATTTTTAATCCAATCTTTTTCTCCATGATCTATAATGATTTCTGAAATATTATGAAACCTTTCAACTGGAATTGAGATTTATAATCGCATTGAGGTTAGCAATACAGTAAGAAATTTTTTAGAATTTATTTCCACTTAAAATCCAAATTAATTCCAATACCAAACTTCGTAACATTGCTTTTAAATGGCATTTATTGAAGCACTTAATGGCATTTTATGACCATACAAAATTCCAATTTCGCCATTCATTTTTTGGCATTTTTTAAAGCCAATATTTCTATTCTTTGGCTACTTTTCATGACTTACTAGCAATTGAAACAGTAAATGTTTTTAAGCTTGAGCTCCAATGAAATTAAAATTGTTTTTGATAAACGTTGATGAAACACTAAAAAGTCCAATGACGTAAAAAAAATTTATGTTGAATAATGCAGGTTCTTGCCTAACTAACCAAAAGATTTGGAGGTAAACTAAGCCAGTTCACAGGGCTTTGCTACTTTATTGATGTAAAGAAAAAAGTTAATTTTTTAGCAAAACTAGGAAAAAAAAGAGAAAGCAATTTAAGGGCGCCACTAATTTTCTTTCCTAAAAGAAAATTAGAAAGAAAATCAAATCTAAAGGTCAGCTAACTTTTAATCTGTTTAAAAAAAAAGAAATAACTTAGTTTCTGTATAATAAATAAAACCACTACGTAAAAAAAAATGTATATAATTACGATTTCGAAAATTACAAAGAAAATGGGTTAGTAGACAATATTTGAAAAGATATAAAAAAATACTTAGCACATGAAAAAAACATATGATGATGAAGATGAAGTTGAACTTGAGCTGTTGGTATACTTCTATGGACTGTATCCAGGTTACTCCATGTTAAAAAAAAACTTTTATCAGGTAGACTATCAGGAAACTATAGCTTCGGGATGTTGTTATTCAAGTACTTGATGTCTCAAAAAAATTTGTATCCAAAAACTGTTTGTCAGGAATTTAATATAGTTTATCCATTACTGTGTTCCAGGAACTTGTGTCCAAAGAACTATGTCCAAAGAACTTTGTCCAGGGAACTTTAAAAGTTACGGCTGCTTCTAAGATTTTATGAAAATTGTTAAATTTATTACTTGGACTACTGCACAGTTCCAACTTGCTACGACAACAGACGATGAGAGAAGACTTGCCGGTACCTTTTTCATCCGTATTTAAAGACCATTCGAAATTTTAAATTTCGCGGTAAAATACCTCTTGAATATTGATTTTTGGTCTACTAGTTCATTCCACCACAAATCACAAAAGTTAAATAATTTATTAAATATTTGAATGAAATATTTTTAGATAATATATATAGACTATTCCACCAAAAATCAAAATTCTGAAGTCATTATTGCACATTTTTATTATCTGAAATGTTAACTAGCAAAGTTAACGTTTCACAATCATTGCTACTTGGCTGCAATATTTGGTCTCGAAAGAAATTGGACGTCTTTGAAGGAATGCTGAAATAATTCTTTAAAATGATGCTAAGAATATGCCAAACTTTAGCATTTTTTCTGGATTATTTGCTTTGATCTAGCATTATTTGCTTGGCAAATGAAATGTGTTACCTGGGATATCAAGTGTTGAAAGTTTGGATTAAATCTGTTAGTTCAAGGTGGGTCAGAAAAAAATTTAAAAAAAAACATGAGGCATAGACGAGATCGGAACTCGCGATCTCCTGTTCACTAGAGAAGCGCTTTAACCAACTAAGCCACGGCACCAGTTAGTGAATTTTCTCTAGTAGAATGTTTCAAGCAAAAACGATAATCTTCATCAATATTTTCTTTCATAAAATTAGTTCAAGATTTAACTCAACACCCTATGTTTTATCACCATATTGTATTCTCATCGGTCTCATTATACTGCGTCAACCACTAGGGTTATTGGCAGTTTAGTATTCACAATACAGTTACATTAAGGCTACAAATATCGTACATATTCATGGCTCTTTTATTTGGTCTCTGAGAGCTAGCAGCTGTAAGGAGTTGGGGATCCTATGCTGTCTTCGTTGGTTTGCAAACTGGGGACATTGTAGAATAATATGTTTCATGGACATATTTTCCTAACATTGGGCACATTGAGGTGGGTTTTCTTTATTTAGGGTGAAATTCATAGTCGACACTTGAGGGTCACTCATACTTCACTCATCCTTATTGTATGCAGAAACACTTAACAGGCAAAAAGTTAGGTTGAGTTTGAGTGTAACTTGAGTGAAATATGAGTACAGATTCCAGCTCCCTTGAGTGAAGATTTCTAACCTATAAACCACGTTTGTACCTTACACTGTCATTATACGATATCAAAATTTTGTTTGGTTGTTAGTTGTCTGTTATAGTTTCAAATTTTGCCAGGAAATTAGTATGATGGATGATTTTATTGATTTTGTAAACTATATACCTAGATGATGATAATGCTTACGTTTATCGTATTCGAATATGAATGCAATGCAACAGATGTCAGATGAACGTTAAAGGACGTTCATAAATCACCATTGTTAACCAAACGCATCCAAAAGTTCCTAATAATAACATTGATGCCAATCTTTCTTCACTCAAATTGAAGTATTACTTGAGTAATAACTGTGAATATGAAAAGTGGCCTCGAGCTAAACACAAACTAAGTTGAGTTTGAGTATGAGTGACCCTCAAGTGTCGATTATTAATTTCACCCTTAATATAACAGTTACTTTGTGGACTTGGTGTGGTATCAGCTCCAATTTTGGGGTATGGCTATTGCTGACTGATTCTTGAGTTGAAATATCGGCGTTTTCGTTATCCTTTATACCGGTATGTGATATATCCCTACTATCGGTCTGAAGTTTGGTTCTTGATTCTCAGGATGTCATCGGTCTTTGTAGTGGGTTAAAGATGAGTCCAAAGGAGTCGATTAGAAATAAACATACAAGTGAAGCTTATGTAGATTTTCAGTATATTTTTCAGTACATCCATAGTTCATAGAATGTAACACAAAGTTAAAATATCTATGTGAATTAATGGGTGTTTTGTTTGTATTCCAGAAAATATTCAAAAAAAATACTTTAAACTCTGTTTATTACCGAAGGAGTTGACAAAAAATCTGAGAAAATGTGCTTTTTTATTGATACGCATCGACCATGGAGGAACATCAGCGTCATTGAGGTAGACAAAAGATACAAAAAAAAATTATATAAGATTCAGAACATCGGTTGATTTAAGAAACGCCTTCAAGCTCTGCACATCACATGAGGGCCCTAGTAAGTCCGCTAATTCACAGATTGAAGCTTCGCCTTTAATTGTGGACATTGAATGAGAAGGTACTTGACAGTTAGTGTTTCATAACAATAGTCACACTTTGGCTTAGGATAGTTACTGATCGTTTCCTGTGAACCATGAACCAATAAGGTTTAAAATTTTATTCTGTGGTGAGAGGTTTACCTCACACACCTTGAATCCATATAAAGTGCATTCAAATCTGAATGCACTTTGTACCTGCCTTTTTGTACCTGCCATGCTGTACCTGCCATCTTGTACCTGACAGTTTGTACCTGACATTTTGTACCGGACATTTTCGACGAAGAACTCTCCATGAAGTAGCTTTCCATGAACCAACTTTCCATGGATTAACCTCAAATACCTAGGACCTGTCCGAAGAGACCAAGGCAAGTAAAACAACGTGATTGCTTCAACGACCAACAACAACATTTTTTCATCCATTCACTGTGTTATTAGTTTTAAAATCATTATACAGCTTGTAAAATTTACCAACATTGTTCATATTCCTTCCCTCCCAGCATTTCCAGGTTTGTTGATAGAGAGATGTGGGGTGAAGAACACCCGCGCCCACTTACCTTTCCTAATTAACTTTAAATACATTGCTCAACTTGATTTATTAACTTATTAAATTCATTTGGTTTCCTAACTTCATCTATTATCTCATTAACTTCAATATAACTTCAAAAACTTAAATAACGTAGGATTACCCGCGAACCGGTAAGACTACTCCATGAACTGATATTAGTTTGGTCTCCGAATTCACATCTGAGGTGCTCTCTACATTGAGTCACCGTTGCAGTTTATCTTGCCTTATTATTTTAAATAAATAATAGGTAACAAAATTGGTTAGCCAAGTCTGGTTAGAAGCACTTGATCACGACAATCTTTGGGTAGTATAGGCCATGGTTTTGTTGACTTTTTGACCTCGTTTAGCTTAGTTTTTGCACTTTTCTACCGATTTTCCCACGCACTGTTCACTTAAGCATTAACTACACTTTTTACATCCGCACTCACTGATAAACTAGTTGTTTTAGTATTGCCATTTTCTGCAGCTTGTTAAGTATATTTGCTTCTTCGTTGCCATGGATTCCTATGGTATCCAGATGAAAACAACGTTCTTGCGGTTTTGTTGGGCAGTGTAAAGTTCCTGTTTATTCACGAGAGGATGGTCTGAGTATGTGGTTTGTAAGGTTTTTAGAGCGCTGGGAGAGTCTGTGAGAATTAGATGACTATCAGTGCCAGATGCATTTATAAGGATTGAAGCTTGATATAATGCATAAAGTTCTGCGGAGTAAATAGAGAAAGTTCTTGGGAGCTTGAACATATGGACTGAATTTGTAGTCACTACCGCTGCTCGAACCTTGTCTGAGAACTTTGAGGCATCTGTGTAGACCTGAAGGTAATTGGGGAACTTTGCTAGTATACGCGTGAGAGTGCTATTGAGGCAGTCTTCTAAACAAATTAGATGTTATACAGACCAGTTCTCTAGAAATAGTTTCAGTAGCTTCCAAAACAAGTCCTGTCAGTAGCCCCAAAGTTTTCACATCACAACGACCTTTATATCTAAGACGTCTATATCTATCTTTATGCTATGAATCTAGAGTCTCGGTTTTTAAAAAGCAACAATCCTTGTTTTTTCAACATTATTTCATGGTACAAATACCATCCCAGACACCCAGGAAAAATACTTACCTTTTCATGAAAGATTGAAAAGATCAGATTTCAATATCGATCAATTCCAACTGTCTTCACCATTATGTCATGAATTTCGTCCTTGGATAATTCAAATACCAGCAGTCAACTTCTAATTAGTAGATCAGCCCAAACACTTCACCAGCGACCACTTATTGAAATTAAAATACCATGATACCATGATCTAATTTCTAAATTCACTAGTTATTATGATCATATTTCCAAGGATGCATCTAAATCAGAAAACGGAATTGTATCGGCATTCTCACAAGATACTAACATTTATGCAATCAGGCTAAATCCTCACTGTTCAGTGTATACAGAATAGTTACTCTCTGTACTTGAAGCTTTGAGAAGCTACAAACAGCCAAAAAAAAACTTAATAATAATAACGGACTCCTGAAGTGCTCTCTTGAGAATAAAACAACTATTTCCCACTCACCAAATACTTTTAAATATCAAAGAAGAATTTCACAGACTCCAGAAAACACACTTTGAAGTAGTGTTCCTGTGGGCTCCTTCTCATGTAGGCATACCACCCAATGAAAAAGTCGATGAAACTGCGCGACATTCTGTGAGCAACGAAAAACTACCATATTACGTGAACAATCCAGTTGCCGATTTCAAACTAGTTATATAAAATATCTGGCAAAAAAGATGGGAAGAAACTAATTCGCTACTTAGTAAATCATGCATTTAGTAAAATTTCAGTAAAATCCATACTGACACTCCCACAGAACAGAAAAGACCAGGTTGATTTAAACAGGTTAAGAATGGGACATTCAGGGCCATTCGCACCGATTATCCTAAAAGTCATACTTAACTAAGTGACACTTATAATTTAAGTGGAACTTCGTTCGCACCGTACCTCTCTTAACTAAGTGGGAGGTTCCATTTGACAACATCGCAATTTTAAAATCTTCTTTTGAAAAAGAAGATCTTGTCAGGAATTAAGGGCAGTTGTTTGATCCAGTTTGATCTAAGCTTTTGATATTAGTTGGTGTCATTTTTATGTTTTGACGTTTAAATATGAGCGGAAAAAAACGATCTCGTGGAATAAATTTCACAACACGTGAAAAATCATTATTATTAGATATTATTAGCAAGTATAAAAATGTTATAGAAAATAAACAATTTCAATTTCTCCAAGAAAATTGAGAGCAGTTTCCTTCGTCATTCTTAATCTGAGAAAAACCGTCTAAGGAGCGAATCTATTAGAATAATCGTTCCTCATATATAACTGTCCAGGTATGCTGTATTCAATTATATCAATTATTTCTAAATCGTCATCATCTTCTAACATTTCCATTTCGATAAGACAAATTACAAATAGGTACAAAGATATACCATCTACCAAAGCACAATTTACTCAAATCTAAACTGCCATAAATCAACTTCAAAATTAGTATTTCGAGGTTAAGTGGAACTTTAAGCCGTGGATATTCCAAGCTTAGTTAAGGTATCCTTAAAGTCGCGTTAAGGGTGCATTTAAATACGGTGCGAACGACTAAGTGACACTTAGTGGATTTGAGTGACACTTAACGTTTAAGTGTAACCGGTGCGAATGGCCCTCAGTCACTCATCACACACCAGCATTTATTTAATAAGCAGTGTTTAATATGTGATGTGCCTTCAATCATGGAACATATACAGTTGGATTGTGCAAGTTTAAGTGTTAGAAAAACAGTAAACAACATCCCACCTAATATGAAACGCTCATTGAGTGAAATCTATAAAAAAGTGCTCCAATTTCTGAAATACTCCAATCTCTATTTCAAAATATAAGAACTACGAGGATGTATTGATATCTAGTTAGCCTAGACCAGTTCCATGCAGTGTGAAGCTGGACATCAATAAAGTAAACCAGAACTACGCAATAAATTAAAAGGAAAAATATGTCCGCCGAAAGTGTGAGAATCGAAAAATTGGAGTATCGAGCCATTATCAATTACTTGTATTTAAAAGGGTTTAGAGGTAAGCAGATTTACGAAGATATGCTTAATACCCTTGGTGATCAATGTCCTTCGTCCTCTCCAAGAATTCGTGTCCAAAAATGTGCTGGAAAAGTTCTTGCTTCAGTTTATTGGGATTGCCATGGAGTAATCATGATTGATTTTTTGGATAAGGGTAGAACAATAACCGGAGATTACTATTCGACATTACTGACCACTCTACGGGAAAAATTAAAGAGAAAAGACGCGGGACGCTATCCAAAGGTGTTTTGTTTTTGAAGGACAACGCCCCTGCACACAAATCTCATGTTGCCATGCAAAAAATTCGTGATTTAGGGTTTGAATTACTAGAGCACCCCCCCCTATTCACCAGATTTGGCTCCATCCGACTATCATCTCTTTCCTCAACTGAAAAAAAGTTTGAAAGGTCGTAAATCTTCTTCCAGCGTGGAGGTTATGAAAGCTATGGAGGTCTGGTTTGCAGAGCAAGAAGGAACATTTTTTAAAGGTCCAGAGACGTTGCAGGTTCGCTGTAATAAATGTCTCCAATTAAGAGGAGAATATGTTGAGTAATAAAATATTTTGACATTGAAATTTTGTTTGGTTCTATAGTCGTCTAAGAATTTCTCAATATACGTGTATTGCATGTTTTTTTCATGTAGTCACACTTCTTCCCCGCTCATAACCCTGGAGGTTGATGCAGTAAAATAAAAAAAAGTCCCCTGGTATAATTCGGTAAGAATTTATTTTCCTTGAAAACTAATTGTTTTTTTTGTTAACTTGTTAATTACAAGATAAATATGGTAATCTAGTATGAATCATGTCAAAAGTTGTTGTTGGAATTCGTGGTGCTGTAGTAAACAAAAACAGCAATAAAAATGAATCATTAAAAATATCTGTAATCACGAAGTCATGTCATAATTAAGAGAAGCTATTGAAATAATTAACAAAAATACTTAACACACGTCCTGGGTTTCGAAGAGATAATTATTTTTTTAAGTATTATAACAGTTTTGCAATATTGTCGGTCTACAAGCTATGTTGTCCCTTCTTATTGCCAACCAGAATGATTGGTGGTAAATATCTTGTAGATATACCAACCCCGTTTGAAATGAATTGCAATTTAATATCTGTCGGGGCCTATAGCCCGGGAAGTAGTTGTTGCTTTTTAGTTAAACGGTGATTGTCTTTAAAAAAAAATTTTACAAAATGTTCAAAGCGTTAGAATAATTATTATTCAACGATTATTATTTTTCAATAATCACAGTATGTTTGAGGCAAAAACACTTCTGGTTTGTTGGAAATTTTATGAAATCAGTAATTTTATTCACCGAATCTACCTGTGGACTGACAGCTGAAGTGAAGCCGCAAAACAATGAACTTCTTCGAAAAATATCACTGTAGTATCATGCTGAATTGAAACTTGCAGGAATAATAGAGTACAAGCATAAATTTTGCTATTGGTGGGAATTGACGCTTCATCAGGTCTCCTTGCATGCCCATTTTTCAAAAAAAATATAAATTTTACTTTTAAAACGACTTTAAAAATCATAAAATTTGATTGTCCGCCAAAACGCGCTTTACGTCATAAAGATGGATGCCCCATGGTGTGACGTCATTTGTTTACGTTCTTAACTTTGCATTATTCCAGTATGTGAATCAACGTCTATTAAAACTCCAGACAAAATATTTGTTGAGGCTTTTACTTGATGTAGATCCATGGTAAATTATGAAATCAATCAATTTAACAAAATAAAATTGTTTGATTTCATAAAATATTTGTTACTTTACCTGGTGGCGCAAGCAAAAATACACTTAAGAGAAGGGCATTACTTTTGTTTGTGAAGACCATTTTAATGAAAGTACCTACTTCCATGCTGGTAATTTTTATTTTTAAATAGTTTGAGGTTATGTACCTATATGTCTAGGGATCAACCATAAAAACATCATTTTCTCACGACCACACATCGAAATATGGTTGGTATATATTATGTAAATAAAACATAGTTTAAATCGTACTTACGATAATGCCTTAACCTGCTATACCCGATAATGCCTCTTATTTCCTTTTTATTTTCTCTGCATTAAAGCAGCTGTTTGACTTCATAAATTCAAGCAGCATAAATGAGTATACTTTGGGCAAGTTATCAGTTTGTGCTTTTACAAAACCTTCGCTAGCTATATCTTTACTCACAAAATATGAAAGAATCGTCACTGAACAATGAACTAGTAAATAAGATATATTCTTCCAAAAGTTTTGGAATATCCTCGGAAATATCGAATATTTATGACCACCTTCCACTTTACGATGACTTTTAGAAATAAAAAAAAGCACACACAAACACGTAATGGTCTCAAGCAAACATATAAATGATATTTTTACGTCGATGAAGCAATTAATAGTTGATTAAAATACGATATAAACACACAACTACACATAACCTAATGCAATACCGGCCATATTGACATGAGTAAACCCAAGAGATATGACATCACAGGTATCATCGGTAGCGTTCGGAAATCCTCGGGTTCTGGTCGCAAAGTGCATTGAAATTTGAATTTTATTTAGAAATTTGGGAGTAATTTCCAATGGAAACTGGTTTATTTCCTATTAGTAATTTCTGATATCATATTTACTATTATAAATTAATATCCAAGCAAAATATGAAATATGCGTGTACTCTATTCAACCCTCAACATTGATATTTTATAGTATGCTCATGGTAGCTGGAAATTTTTAAAGAAAAATCAAACCCATACCAAAAACTCATCATCCATGGTAGATAGGATTTTTGACAAATAAATGAATTCCTTATGACTTGATAAAAAAAATTTGTCAAAATAGTAAATTTTTGACATTGTACTGTAAGTGTAACGATAACGACACTCATCGTTTAGCTGACACTCTCTAAAAAGACCTTTTAGCTGCCAACAGTATTTATTTTTTAAAAACGACTACCAAATTCAAATCAATTCAACATCCGGATGAAAATATTCTATGTAAATATATCCAAAAGATTTCATATTTCAGTTTGAGCTAAATTCTGTGTTATGAATTTTAAACATAAATCTTCTCTATGTAAATACTTGTTTCATACTTTCTAGATGAACGCTCTACAACTCGACATGATAGACAAACACTTGTCAATACCGTTCTTGGAATCAATAGATCATAAAAATTGCATAAACAAAATTATAAGATTTATGTACCATCTACTAGAAAACCCGGTCACGCGTCAAAATTGTTTCTGAAGATTTTCAATCAAGCACAAACCAACATTTTGTTTGTTTGACGTGGAATAAATGGTAGCACCAATAAAACGTCCCAATATTCTTTTTTATGAACCACTCACTGCAAGGACCATCTTTCTGGCCGCTTTTTGGGTACAGATCACTGTCCATGTATCATCACTTAAGCATATTGTATTAAAAGTGACGATACGCTTAGGCTAAACTCAGACGGACCACAGCAACGTGACTAGTTGGTGTTTTTGTTGTCTTCATCAAATCTGTTGTTGAAGACGACTTCAATTAACGGCAATGGTGTTCGGTAGTGTTCATCAGTTTCAGTATGGAGAAACGAGCAGTGGCCAGTTGTCGCATTGTGAAGGCGGTCTGTCGTACATGTGTTTTGCATTGAACCACCAACAACGACAATTTTGTGGGTCATACCTTCCACAGGTCACGACCGTGGTTGAGATCAACTACAAGAAGTTGTTCGTCTGAGTACTGCTATAATTATATTGCACTTTTAATATAACCGCGACCTCCGCTCACTAACAACCACAATTATGAAGTTGACGTGACGCGTCGTTGTGGTCCGTCTGAATTTAGCCTTACACTTAACTTCTGTCCATGTGCCGTACGAAAGCTGTTGGTATACAATAGGTCTAGAGACAAAGAGGACGTGTTTAATTTATACAATTATATTGCCGCTTGGCGTCTAACAAGACAGTACGAGAGGAGACGAGTCGAGGCAAGAACGCTTCTTTACGATTACGCGCCAATTCCGCTTTGTCAACAGATCTCAATATGTAAGCGTTATCTGCAGAAGGCAAACGTACTCCCATCGTATTTTTGCCTTGTACGCTAGGCTGACGCAACAATACATAGACAGTGTGCCTACAGCAACTTTTGTAGCCTACTCGAAGTAACGCGAGCTCTGATTTGCCACGATATTTTAGGGCCCCGTTAGCTAAGCAACACGCGTTACAGCGTTAACACTACCAATGTTCCTTACTGACTGCACGCTTCCAGCCCAACTCAGAGCTGGATAAGGTATGGATGGTTGTCGTTGAATGATGTTAATACTTTCCTAGAAGCGAGTTTGTGGTAATATCTGTTATTCGAGAATATCTGTGGGTGTTTTTTCCTTCGCGACAACTATCTTTGCTCTCTAGCCTGTATGCGGAAGATAGAGTGTAGCTTCCATTGCCGCTGCTCTCATCACACTCATTATGCACAGACAGGCAAGCGCTCTGAACAATGAACATGATAGGAGAGTGTGCAGACGGATTTAATTCAAATCCTCACATATACGGCAGTGTTTTTGGCATGGGAATTATCGTCATTCTCCTTGCTCTCTCGAAACAAATTTTCTGAAACACGAGTAGCATTTACATTGTCATTCACAACATCATGCTTGCAAAGAAAGCATTCTGGAACCAGGTTCGCTTCCATTTCTACAACAAGAGCTACCTATTCAATTGTTACAACAATTACATCAAGTTTATAAAGTTGAGGCAAAATAAACCAAATTTTTTTTCTGCTTCCAACCAAAAAGTCCTCAAATATTCTTTCTTGTAGTCAAAATTAATGTGAAAATTTTCCATTTTAAGCACTTCTTGTTTTTTTTCTTATAACTGAATCAATAAACTAAAAAATATATCAATAATCTGGGAAAGCCGCGACTCCAAAACAGAGATTGTACAAAAATGCAGACGACCACTATGACCGCGTGGGTACACGAGGTAAGGTAATATACAATAGCATGAGTCTCAGGCGGGAAGCGTAAAAATGGAGTATATAATTGTAACGAAATTTTAATAACCAAGATCGGATATGGGGATTAACCTATATCAATGGAAAGGTCTGAATACAAGCTCTTCTATGGTCCAGTTATTAATTTTCAAAAAATAAAGAGCAGGCAATAAGAAGTCTTTTGAAAAAAAGTACGGTTTTCACCGGTGTGATTAATTTTCCTGATTTCTGGAAAATTATTGAGCATTATTAAAAATTGAGAAGCACATTCGGAAACTAGACACTCTAAGCTTTAAAAGTATGTGCATTGATAAGCAATATATAGGATGATAACTTTTTAAATCGCGTTTGTTCCACAGATTTCACGGCTGAAAAATGTAAATAAACAAATCAATTTTCTATTAAAACGCCAGAAAGACAGTGAAAAAAAAAATCTGAAATCATTGAAGATCTCCTAAAGTTCCATTATAAAAAAAATTGGGATAAAAGACTATTTAAAAAAATATATGAAAAAGAAATTAATGAAATGGTCCCAAAATCTTGTGAAAAAAAACTGTCAGCTTTTTAAAATATTTTTGACAGGTACGAACGAACTGCAAATCTCATGGAATGAGATGAGATGATTGAGATGAACTTTGAATCATCGAAAAATGTCAATTTTTGCCGAGTTATGGAACAATTCGTCCGCCCGTTAATGCATAGACAATAGAATTCCTACAGGCTGAGCAGCAGCTGAGATGAAGGGACTTTTGGATCTCATTAACTCGAAGACCATCGAATTTTTGAAAGAAATAACAGGGACCATTTTTGTAGATAATAAGACGATGTTCATTTTTTGTCTGAAATTTTTTTTTCTAATTCACATATTTAGCCAGATATTAGCGGGAAATCTGTTTTTCAGGGTTAAGGGGGCCATTTTCCCCCCTTCCGTAAACTCAATCACGTTAAGTTTTTTCTTTTTCAAAAACACCTATCATGACTTACAAATTGAGCCCAAAGTGGGGTCTTCAGTGATTTTTCACGAGCTTTGTCTCTTCATCTACTGGACTATATCCTTGTTTTGGAATGACGAAATGCATTAAGATGTTCGTTGTAAGCAAAGTGTGTTATCAGTATGGCAAGCTATTTATCTAGTCTGATCAAAGGGGCAAGCCTTAGCAAAACATAGATTCCAGTGGAATAAAACGTCATGTTCGCAGTGAGTTGAAATTTTTATTAGGTAATAGGCATAATGTTAATGTTTAAGATAAAATATTCGATCTTTATCGATAGGACAATTATTACATCAAACATAATCCTTCATAATGGCTGTGTCTTGTGTGGTTTTGACACTCTGAAGCTGGCTTTCCAATTTTATATACAGGTCTGCCGAGAAAATTTCCAGCTGGGCCGTAGTTGCATCCCAGTAGATAATTATTCCAGCCGCCCTTTTTATAGTAAGTCATCGCACATCCGATTTCTTTCGTATCTGCCCAAACCATTTGTGTGTAGTGACCTGCTGGCCCTCTAAAAAATATTACTATTCGAATCATTTCAAAACTTAACATAAATAATTTGTTGTTTATTAATTATAGTAGCAATTTGACTATGGAAAACATGTTAAATATGTTAATTTAATCATATTTTATATTTATCCACTCATAATTGAGTGAAACAATATAATTTGTGAATAATGTTAACTATACATCTATTATTTAAGTTTAGTTTTTGATATTTCCGGTTTAAATTAAATTAATTCCAGTGTTTATATTGAAACAAAAAAACAGTAATTTAATTCGAATTCTTCAGTAGGTATTGTACATTTGGTGGGAATTGAATGTATTGTTGATGAAAGTGAATATTTAATTTTTTTAAAAGCCTAAATCAATTAGTATTTATTTGTATTGCGTAGTAATTATTTCTATAACAATATTTAATTATAAAATTACCTCAAAGTAGCCCCAAGCTGGAAACATATATAGATTATGTGGAAGTTTAATGTATCATACGATACGCGTTACCTTACCTCACAACAGCTCTAGCGGTAGAAGATTTGTGTATTTCCATCAGGTTTGAATATGTCTAGGATAACTGAGAGAATCGAAAAAGGGCTTAAGAAATGCCAGAGTAAGACTTCAAGAGTTTTAACAGGTGACCTAACAGGTACCTCAAAATGTTCAAACTATTAAATAAGGAAAAATATAGGACCTGTTGGATGGAAAAAGAGATTTTTATTCTTATAGTTACTCACTGAATATCAGGGCACCGAAATATATGCTTTGTTTTCAATAAAATATAGTTCATACTTAATTACAAATCCCAGTAAAATTGTCGTATCTAGTAAAGCATGTTATCAATATTAAAATAAAGATTCTAAATCAAAATATAGTTTGATAAATTCCGTACCCAAAAAACTGTTTAACTTCAGAAGGATGAAAACTTCCTACTTCATCATACCAATCTTTGACCATCCCAGCTATAACTGACTTTATATCTACACTGGAAGCTGTGGTTGATACGATTGCAAGGTTTTGTCCTACGTATTGATACTTTCCTGGAAGTGAAATTTTTTCGTTAGTCCTTGAGATAAACAAGATTTTAAGAATAATCTGGAGCAAAAAAGGGAGAAAGATGGAAGGAAGGAAAAAGAAAATGGGTAGGAAGGAGCCAAAGCGAATAGCAGTTAAATAAATGTAAGTGAATATCAAAGCCAAAGAAAGGAGGAGAGTGGAGGAAGGAAGGAAAAAGAGTTGTATGAAACTTAGAGTGGAGATGATTATACTGGATACTTTTATGGAAGTGAAAGTAATTACTAGTACCTGGAATATAGTTTGGAAGGAAGTACAAAGGGAAGATGGGAAAATAATGGAAAATGGAAGGAAGGTAGAAAAAATGGAAAGGGGGAAGGTAAAGGAAAGAACATGGATGAAGAAGGTATTCAAAATAAGACTCTTGGGAGAGGTTATTTATTAGTTCGTGTAATAAACTGTCAAATGAAGTAACAATGGAAAATCAGTAGAAATGAATGAAAGCAAAAGTATGAAGAAAGAAGAAGATAACGAGAAATGTATTTGTTAGTCCTTGAAATATACTTTTGAATAAAGAATCAATAGAAAATCAGAGAGAATAATTGAAAGCAAATAAATAAGAAAGGAATGGGCGAGGAGGGTATTTTAAATCAATATATTTGTGAAAGAACAGGTGAAAGAAGAAGGACGAAAAAATATAAAAGTATGAAGAAAAAAGAGGAGAAAGGATGGAAGCAATGAGGAGAGAGAAAAAGAGAAGAAAAGAAAAAAGGAGAAATTAAGGAAAAGGAAGGAAAGAAGGACCGAAGAAGGATGAATGAAAAATGAGTGGGAATGAAGTATCTATAGAAACATGCGTCCAGTTTACTACAATACAAAATATATTAGTGGGATCAAGAAGCTGCCAACTAAGACATAACCTTAAAATGGGAGACTATATTAAGCTACATCTGAAACTTACCGATTCTCCTGCAATGATCGTGTGCAAAGGTACATGCGTTTGTCCAGCACTGTACTACGTACTCTAATTCTGTATTGTAGGACTGAAACAAAAGTTGTATAACTTTCACAAAATTGTTGAAATTGAAAAAGAAAAACTCACCACTGCCTTCATATTGGCGGCAGAAGGTTGCCTATTTCTTCCTTCATTGCCTGTAGCTACTTTATTTCTATAAAAATTATGGAGATTCGTGATATGATTTCGATCGATGGTAATTTCTTTGGAGTTACTACCACACGCTGGTCCCAAACCGCAATCCTAAAATTATATCATCATAAGGTTATCTTTTATACGTTATAGAAAAAATATGGTATGAAACTAGTAAGTAATTCAGGAATTTTTGATAAATATTTCTTTGTCCT
>CAJUYH010001196.1:69054-116843 GCA_910591685.1 Galerucella tenella | reverse complement strand
TTTGAATCAAATAGTCTTACATCAAATATACAATGTGTGTCATTTAATTAAAAATTAGGACACCTACATTTACATGAGATAACATAGAACTGAGGAAAATGTCTGCATACATTTTTCCTATTTACATATTTAAAATCCTGTATTTCTCATTTTTTTACACAGGTGTTAAAAACTGAGACATCAAGATAAGTGAATCAACTATAGATTACAAAGACATTTAAAAAAATGAGTAACAAAAGTGTTCGTTGGGCTTTCAATATTTCCAAATGGAACCCCGATCTATCAGAAATTCGACTTGCCTCATCCTGTATACAAAATGATCAAAAAGATCGTTTAAACAAATTTGTATTCAAAAAAGATTTAAAATACTCACTAATAGGCGATTTGATGTTGAGAAAATACGTAGCAGAGGCTTCTAATCAGAGCTATAATACAATCAACTTTATACGAGATAATAAGGGAAAACCGATGCTCGAAAACAATGTAGCCAATTTGAGTTTTAACGTATCACATCATGGAGATTATACTGTGTGCGTAGGTGGGAGTGCAGAAAATTTACTATTAGGGGTAGATGTCATGAACTTTGAATATTCTGGTGGAAAATCTCTTAGTGAGTTTTTTAGAATAATGAATAGACAGTTTTCTGCTGATGAATGGGTCAATATTAGGTGTGCTGGAAGGGAAAGGGAACAGATTATGATGTTTTGTCGGTGAGTACTTTCTTAA
Source organism: Galerucella tenella (assembly GCA_910591685.1). Lineage (NCBI taxonomy): Eukaryota > Metazoa > Arthropoda > Insecta > Coleoptera > Chrysomelidae > Galerucella > Galerucella tenella. Next base: position 116,117 of record CAJUYH010001196.1, on the reverse strand, counting down.
AACTTGCTTCATTCAAACATCAGCAATTTGAATAAAAATAATAATAGAGCCTTCGGCCAATGGCAAAAACTAAAAAAAAACAAATTGAGAGTAAAAATCCTCTGCAATGATTTCCTAGCCTACAGCTAATAATAATAACTTAAATTGAAAGTAAAAAACACACACACCCTTGCAAATTTCAACACAACTAATTACCAAATAAGTATCAATTAAAACAGTTATATTTTTACATTCAGAGTATAACATTCCTACAGTTTTTCATTGGAAACTACTTTTATTGTCATTTTTAGGCATTGGGCCCTAAAAGAAAGCTATGTAAAAGCCCTGGGGGTTGGAATAACCATAAATCTCCAAGAAATAAGTTTCAAAGTAAATACCAAATTACTTCTTGAAAACAAAACAGTGAGTGATACTGAACTGTACATAAAAGGAGAAAAAATGAATTGGAATTTTCAAGAAACTTTATTGGATAAGAACCATTGTGTTTCTGTGGCTATAAGTAAACCAGAACACTTTGTAGCTGACGAAACTTTTAAATTTATTACATTTGAAGAATTGGTAAAAGACTGCATTCCTGTTGGTGAAATTGATGAAGCTTTTTGTGATGGTTATTTTGAAAAATTAGATAAACGATAGGGCTTAAACAGGATCATAGGAATAAGTTAAATAAGTTTTGTTTGGGTGTTTATTATCAATAAATTGTTGTTTCAACTGATAATTAGTTATTGATTATTTTCCCTATTTAATAAATGTAGTACATTCATATGCATGTGGATTAAATTAGACAGAATTTGGTTTCATAACATCCATGTACCAGTTCGTGCAGCTTCTTCACCAGTTAACTGTTGTATAGGCTGTTCAAATATTGTCTGTCTTTTGTACAATGCCTCACATTCTGTTTGGTTGTTTCTGTCTCTTTACCATAAAAAAGCTCTTTGTTGTAGTCTCATTTTGTGTAGGTGTCATCTCATTTGACTTTGACAACTGAAACAACTAATATGTTATATCCACTTTTTGAGATTAGCTCTGTCTACATAGAAAACCTGACAGAATTAGAATCGCATTATCAATATGCTAAAGATAAACATTGCAATTACAACTATAAATTATTAATAGAAATGAAATTGGATAGTGAACATGGAAAAAAATGCCTATAGAAGCTTTCATTTGATTTTATATGACCTATAAATTGAAATTGAACATTTAATTTTTATTATTAAGTTAATAGTGCAAAATTCAACTTTTATTCAATCCACAAACATTTTAGATCACTTGATTAATTATGTGTGTATGCTACAAGCAGTTTTAATACCTCTATATTCTTGTACCACCCAGTAGTGTGGCACTGTATTTAAAATGTTATCTATGTGCACGAGATGTGTGTTCATTGATTTTCAGACCTCATCAGGAATCAGTATCCCCAAAGAATTCCACCAGTAAAATAATATAGGTAGCTCAATCAAATTTGAATTTATTGAGAAATTTATTTCCAGTGGGCTGGAAATTGTTTTAATACCTAAATTTGGTCCTATCACAGGGAGTGAGAATAACTTTAAAGGACCAAAAACAATTAAATTTTGGCATTCTTCAGTTTTTGGAAAGTACAACAAGTTCTGGGTGGTAAAAAAATTAATAGAAAGTCATTAAATCCAATTTATGGAACTTGAAAAAAATCCAAATAAAAGTAGTGATATTGTTGGTAAATTCCATACTTTACTTGCTACATTATTATACAGAATGGGGTGAAAATTATAAGTTTTTTTTTCATTGGTGGAAACTTTTGGGGAATACAGGAATTGAATTCCTGAGAAGGTATTTATTGGTTTGCATGTTTTTCTGTAATTTTGTAGTATTATTTTTGTTTTATCAATACTAAGTTTGATCAATATAAAGACAATGGTTTTCCAATAGATTTTAAAACATGTTGAAAAATAAAAAAAATTAATTTTATCTTAAATAGTGTAACAAACTATAAAACATAATATTATTAAACATGTTTAACAATAATTTGTCAATATTTGAAGATAATACAGTAATTCTGTATTGAAATCCTTTATTATGTAAAACCATAATATTTAATTTTGGTTTGTTTGGCAACATCTCCTTTAAAGAGGTAATTGAACTACAACAATAGAGAAATCTGATCCTATCAGTCACAGCATTTCCTGAAAGGATTATTAATGGGTGGTTTTACTCTGTAACATAATACAGATTATAATGGAACTTTTAGGGGGTACCCTCATGAATATACCATAGAGAGATTTATTTAACATTAATAATTTTACAAAAGTGAAGCAGAGTTAAATATTTTTTTATTTTTAATTGTTGACATGTCATTATCTATCACATTTGCCTCAGTTTGATAATATAGATCTCTTGTTTTCTGTTTACATGTTAATGTGTTTAGTAGTTATATCAAGTTCACCTTTGGCCCCTGCACTTATACCGAAGCAATCTATGTTCTTGTATAGCCAATCCAGCATGTCCAGTTTTAGCCCCCATTTTTTCTCAAAGGAGCCCCTGGCCCCTTCTAATGGGGTCTCCACTTTTCTTATTACTTTTCCAAAAGTTGGTTTCAGGTTAGATTTAATAAATTGAAACACGAAAGTACTTAACATCTACAATTCAATTGTCATTTAAGTCATTGTACTAGGGCTAACATTAAGTCACTTCAATGTCTAGAACCTCTTGCACTCTATCAGGGACTAATGGTAAACTGAGATTTATCAGATATACTAAACTTGAAGAAATTAGAGGGTATAAATATTACTAAATAATATGAAGGTGATGTACGAAGTAGGGAACCTATATGGCTTTCGAAAAATTATGATATTGTCTGTAGTGTATGTAAATCCAAGTGAAGAATAGTGTTTGAAATAAGTAGTAACAACTATAATGATGAAACATGTTATGAGTCATTTAATGAACTAAATATTCTATATTGCAATAAATATATAAATAATTTAATCCAACTTATTTACAAGACTACTGTGCATGGAATTACATATAAATAAATAAATAAAAAAACCAACATAAAAGGTGATTAAAAATATAAAGGTGGCAATGCTTGGAGTGCCCATGAAAGTGACTTTGATCAATATCTCATCTTCGACTTGGGGCAAGTGATGAACATCACCAGGATATGGACACAGGGAAGACCTCATAGCAGTGAATATGTTATGGAATATCAAATCAGCTACGGTTCCAACGGATTGGATTATGCCGATTACAAGGAACCTAGGGGAGATACCATGGTAATAATAAAAAAATAAATATAGGCATATACTAAGTTGAAATAAAAGAACTGATTTTTGAAGTATTAAAATAACTAATTATTTTATATATAAAAATTCGTTCTTTAAAGACAAGTATTTTACAATAACTATCATCTATTATCAACAAATAAATACAAATATTTTCCTGCCTATTGACAAACTAACGTCTGACGCAAGATGCAATGGAAAACTGTGCTTAGTTGATTATATTTTTTGTTTTGTGTTTTAATATTGATACAGTTTTTCATTACTCTCAGTTTTAACAATTTGAAATATGTTCATAACAATTTCTTATATTTTATGCATGATCTCTTAGCATTAACATAGTTGCTTTGGCTTTTGACCTGCATGTATATTAATAAGTAATATTTTGGGTTAGTTAGAAAGCAGATACATAATTAAAATGAAATGAATTATTTTATTCTTGAGTCATCAAGACATAATTGGATTTTTCCAAGAAGATTTGTCATTGATTTATATCTACAATTCTGGAAGAAGCCATATACAGGGTGTTTCCATGTTTGTTGTTAGTGATAAATGTCAAATTTATCCGATACCCGCTCAAGACATACGTTTTTTATGTGATTAATTTTTGCAGTAAAACATTTCGTGACAGAAAAAAAGAAATATATGAATTCAGATATTATATTCTGCTAACTTTGTTTGCTAAAATGCATCACATAAACTTACAGCAGTTTTAGGTTCGAATCTCACTAAAGTTAAATTTTAAGATTTTCTGTATGTTTCATGTATCAACGTGATTTTTTTTGAAGAAGTTTCACTTATATCTCGAATAATTTTTTTCTTAAAACTCATGTTCCACATGTTATATCTAAATGGCAACACTAACACTTTTCTCTTCCTTCATTGAATTTCTGGAAAAAGGAGGATCGGCTTGGAGTCCAAGACTAAGTACTTATTTCCAAAAACTAACCATCGATTTGGGATACAGACACGACATCAAATCCATAGCTACACAAGGACGCGGTGATTCGCGCGAATTCGTCACTGAGTACATTATTGAGTATTCAGATGATGGGGAAAGTTGGAAGAGTTTCCAAGATTCTGAGGGAGAGATTGAGGTGCATATTTTTAACCAGCGACTTGGGTATCCAATTCAGATAGTATGGTCCAAAAATATCATCTCCAAAGTATGCACCATATGGGAAACTTTTTAATAAGCGTTTTTCGAACAAACAAAAAATAAAAATACTTAACTGAATAACGTAGGTATACAGGATGTTGTCGATTTATCGTAAGCAAATTAAATTTCTTTTCATGTAGTCCCCATTAAAAATAATGTAAAAAACTGGCCATGACTTTCAATCTAGATGTAGTTTTTAATGCTGAACAACTTTTCTAAATAATATTTCTCGGAATTTTTAAAAATTGTCTCAAAATAAAATTTTTTGAAGACATACATAATGATATAGTAAGTTTCCCATATGGTGCATACTTTGGAAATGACACTATATTATGAGTTGTTTTCTACTTGAAATACAATTTTCCTTAATAAGTATACCGTCTCAAGCTATCATATACAGGCAATATCTCGCTTATTTGATAATTAATGAATAAAAAAGTTGCATTGAATGGCATTAAAGTACCTTCCTAATGACTTATGTTTTTCATTTGACAGCCCTGTGGTAGATACCCCTCACTTTTTATTTTCAAATGACACCCCCTGTATATTTGGAATACAACGACAGCACATACTTGGTATTTTTTTCAATTAATAATAACAAAAGTATCATTGTTTAATGAAGTAAGGATTTCAACTAGATGCAATTCAAAAAATGAATACAGCAAAAATTAATTTCTGCAGAATCCATGCAAGCTGCAAAATGTGTTAAAAGCTTTCTTGTGCAGGCCGATCAAAGATGGTGTAACGCTGCGACATGCTTCACAAAGATCATCTTTAAGATCATCTAAATGATAAAATATTTTAACCTAGAATTGTAATCTTGCATCATAGCTGAACATAAGAGAATATTTGGCAAACTCTTGTTGACACAAGATTTGCGAAATACTATCAGTCAAGATCTATATTTTTTAATAAACAGCTGCATTTTGTGTTATTTTGGAAAAGTAAATTTATTTTAAAAAAGGATAAAACTCTCCTTCAATTTGATATTTAAAATTCGCGCTGAAATTTATAGTTCCTGCGGCCAAACTTCAGATGACTTTTAATACAGTAGTCACTGCTGACAACGTAAGGGGTACAATTCTAGGTTGAAATATTTTATGATTTAAAGCAAAGCTGCTCAAGTTTTTGAACAGTAGGGCCAAACCGATGGGTAAGAAATTTTTGGCGGGCCATTAACGTCAATGATCCGCCAAAAATTCATATGTTTAATAAAACTTGTGTAATAAAAACATTCAGTATTACAAAATTTGGTGTTTATTAAAATATAAAACAAAGATCATCATTTGCAAACTAAATAAAAAATAAAACTTGTATCTTAAATTAATGTGATTTTTGACAATGTTTCTGTTGTACTAATTTTTTTATATTAGGTTTTAAATTAGATGTTGACAATAACACCAGGTCAGAAATATGTTGCTCCGTAAGTGAAGTGCGGTATTTATTTTTAATATAATTAAAATCCGAGAAAACCTTTTCACACACATTGTCATGTTGATCCCAAACTGGATAGGAACTGCAATGCCAGGTCCGTTATTGCAGGAAAGTCTTCTTTTGGCACCAATTTTCAGAAATCTGCAAACTCTTCTGATACATTTTGTGCTTTCGAAGATATTTTTTCCATAAAAAGGTTTTTTAAGGCACAATGATTTTGCAGCTCGCTTAGTTCCAACTGAATATTGCCAGGATAACTAATTATTTCAGTTAAATTAACTATAAAAGGATTTCTAAAAAATTTTAATATTTCTTTTTTACTCTCAAAGTCTTGAAAACTATTTTCAAATGAATGTAATAAGCATTTAATTTTTGATTCGTACTTAGAATAATCAATATTGGTAAGTAATATTAAGATTTTGAAGTCTTTAAGTGTCGGAAATAAGTTGATATTTTCTCTGGCTAAATTCATTAAAAAAAGGTTTAATTTAGCTTTGAATCCGCATATTAAATTAAACATAATTGGAAGTGAACAGTGTTTGCCTTGTAATTTAGGGTTCAAAATATTGTGGTAATTCATAACGTCAACAAGAAATGCAAGATCACTTCAGTAAATCAGTTTCCAAAGGTAACGCCCCCTTTTCCTCCAAAAACACTTGTTCGGGCCGCGGGCCATTTAAAATGCATCCGCGGGCCACCGTGTGGCCTTTGTTGAGCAGCCTTGATTTAAAGGATCTTAAAGAACGCATTCGTGAAGCATCTCGGAGCGTTACACCAGCTATGATTCAGACGGGGCCAGCACAACAACACGTTTTGCAGCTTGCAAGGATTCTGCAGGAAATAATTTTGAGCATTTGCTGTGATTTTCTCTTCGTTTTTTGAATTGCATCAGAGTTATTTTAGCTGAAATTGTACCTCATAAAATAATGATACTTTTGTTATTATTATTAATTAAAAAAAATACCAAGTATGTGCTATCAATGTATTCCAAATTTTCAATGACAATATAAAGGGGGTGCCATTTGAAAATAAAAAGTGAGGTGTAGCTACCACAGGGCTGTCCAATTAAAAACATTTTTTTATAAGTCATTAGGAAGGTACTTTAATGTCATTCAATGCGGTTTTTTATTTACTAATGGTCAAATAAGCGAGATATTGCCTGTATACAATAACTTGGGACACCCGGTATACTTAACGCATAATTTATTTAATCAATTTCATTTGATAAACCTTAACTTTTTTTTTAGTTTCAGAGATTGAATTAAAAGTAATAAAACTTTTGGTAACAATGATTATTAGAATTGTAGCCCAAATATTGGCGCATATAATTTATATATGAACTGACCCTTAGCCTATCTGCTTTGGATTCTCATGTATTTAACTTGCTTTCAACACTTTTCCTTTCTTTTCATTTACTTTTTCCGGAAATCATATTATGTAACTTTTTTTTACAATTTCTTGTAAATACACCTTTAATAAGTTAATAAAATTATAATTTTTGCACTGTTCTACTAAAAGCAATATTATTTGAAATTTTTTAAGTCCTGGAAAAAAAAAAGATTTATTAGTTATTTAAATAACTAAAGGCTGATTGTTCAGCGGGGGTAATCTATTGATATCAAGTGAATTAGATTTACTAATTCTGTTTCAGTTTTTCAATGAAGTCTCATGGAATGAACCTAGTTATTAAGTGGTTGAAATTAATCTCAGGAACTCGGTGGTTTATAGTAAGCGAAGATTATATAATAGGAGATTTGTATAAAAATCGTTTTATTTTACTTGTTGTAATATTTGTTTTATCAATAATATTATTAATTATTTCTCCAAATTTAATTTCAATTTTTATTGTGTCACAAGGGCATAAAATCAGCTTTAGCAGCCCGAGACCACTAAACACAAATATAATACGATTGCTGGTACCAACATCTGAAAACAATTAATTTTTGGTCAAACTTGATCAGCGACTTACATTGAAGAACTGGTCATTAGTGTATTAACAAGAGCGATTAACATGTTGGTAGAAAACTACATCGACTGTACAGTCATAAGCATCGCATTGCATCTATAACTTTTATACATTAAATGATTAAATCATACCAGTCCAGTCCACTTTGCTGAAGCCTCATCTTTAAGTAGAATAATCTATAAACCCAACCTTGCTAGAAATCTTAATTTTCACATGATCTTTCGTGAATTTTAGCTGATCGAAATGAAATATTCAAAATTTATAATTTTATTAACATCTTTTTGTATATATATTTCCAATTTTTTGGTGTTGTACAAACATGTTTGTTTTCTGTATACACCATGCAAACACCACGGTATGTTTTAGATGTTCCAAGGTAATGTGGATGGTGACACGGTTCACAAAAATGAATTTGAAGTACCAATAATTGCCCAATGGATCAGAATAAATCCCACTAGATGGCGAGACCGAATATCTCTCAGAGTCGAATTATTTGGCTGTGAATATGGTAAGAAAAATGATTTTTAATGATAATAAATATTTTATAATTGCTACTGTTTTATTTCAGAGGCTGACAATATGTATTTCAATGGTAGTTCGTTGTTAAAATATGATTTATTCAGGGAACAAGTCTCGGCTTTGAAAGAAAGCATCAAATTCCGATTCAAAACTACCTCACCAAATGGTATCCTTTTCTATAGTAGAGGAACCCAAGGAGATTACATAGCCTTACAACTTAGAGATAATAGAATGCTGTTAAATATTGATTTAGGTAAATATTTTTTATATCTAAAAATTACTTTCTTTTATTTGCAATTGCAAGGATATGAAATATTTATATATTTTGTAAAAAAATTTTAGGTTCGGGGGTAGTTACTAGCCTCTCTGTCGGCAGTTTATTGGATGACAATATTTGGCACGACGTTGTGATTTCAAGAAATAGAAGAGATATTTTATTTTCTGTAGATAGAGTTGTTGTAAATGAAAAGATTAAAGGAGAATTCCAAAGGTTGAATTTGAATAGAGGAGTAAGTATTTTTGTATGTATGAAAAAGCAGTCAAGGGATACAGTTCATAATATTATATAAGTGTGTCTTCTTGTCCCTTCCCTATATTGTCGATATCTTCTTAGTTTTATGTTGGTGGAGTTCCTAACGCCCAAGAAGGTTTAGTAGTTGTACAAAATTACACAGGATGTATGGAGAACTTCCAATTAAACTCAACGAATCTGTTTAAAGACGTAAAAGAAGCCTACAACTATGGTGATGATTTTAAATACGAAAAAGTTAACATCTTATACAATTGTCCGGTAAGTTTTTGTTTTTAATAGAAACTGGAATTAATTTATTCAAAAATTGAATACTTTAATCACTTACCTTTTTTTAGGAACCCCAAATTGTTCCTGTAACTTTCAAAACGCCACATTCTTTTGCGAAATTGAAAGGATACGAAGGAATGTCATCTATGAATTCATCTTTTGCCTTTAGGACTTATGAAGACAATGGCCTTATGCTCTATCACTCCTTCTCTACGAGTGGATATGTGGCGGTAAGTAAATATTTTAAATCCTGTTACTGAACAGAATTTATACAAACAAATATTTTTTTCAGATATATTTAGACTCTGGTAAACTGAAAGTAGAATTAGTCTCACCCAACAATCCCAAAGTAATATTCGACAACTACGCGGAACAGTTCAACGACGGTAGATGGCATACTGTCGTTCTTACTATATCAACAAATAAAATCATCTTCAGCGTCGATTACAGACCCATGGTAACAACTCGTGTTCTAAAAATTGTCACAGGAGGATTGTATTACATCGCTGGTGGAGTCAGTGCTGCACTAGGATATACTAATTACATTTTCCCGGGCTTCATTGGATGTATGAGAAATATTAGAATTGACGGTAAGTGAAAACTATTAACAGTGAGATATTTATTAATAATAACTCTAGAAATGTTTTCAAATGGCCCAAGTAATGATCGATTGATTCAAGGTTTCAAGTACTCGACACATCCTTTTGGGCTTCTTTTGCCCTTTTTTTTCTCTTAGCCCGTCAGACAAAGTCTTGGATAACACTGCAGACAAATGGCTGTTTTTTTTCGTAGCACCCAGTCCAGCACCTTGGTTTTCTTCATCACTACTCACAAGTTCTTAGTCGAGTTTTTGCTACGAAGTAACTGACTTTTATCATCAAGTCTCTACCACCCTTATGGACCTTCTTGGAAAAATCATTCCTTGGACGCGCTAGTCCAGAAGTTTATATCTCCAGTGATTATCGCATTTCCCTCTCTTCCATGCACAATCGACTGTCACTTTCTTCATTTGACCCCCACTTAGGTTTAATCTAACGTTAGTCAGTGATTCCCAGGGGTCTTTTATCAGTATTCCATTGCCCTAGTATGAAGAACACCCTCGTGCTACAGTTTTTGATACACCAAATGCTGGTTCTGGACCAGTGAACTCCATTTCAGTACCTTTCTTTGCTAGGTTGTCTTCAATGCCATGTCTACTATATCTTTGTGCACCAGAATCCACTTAATTGTTACGTATTGTGATTTCGTCCTACAACTCCATTACAAGATGTGTTTGTAGTTATTTAAAGAAATATTTTACAGGTAACAGTAAACTTCCTACCGATTGGACAAAAGAAGAATATTGTTGCGGCGAAGAAGTCGTATTTGACTCCTGTCACATGACAGACAAATGTAACCCGAATCCATGTCAACATGGCGGTATTTGTAAACAAAATTCCATGGAATTCTTCTGTATTTGCAAAGTGAGTGTCTTATTTATTACTAAAATAAAATTAGTTGCTTCTAAATGTTTTTTTAAATTGTAGGGTACAGGTTATGGAGGAGCAGTATGTCATAGTTCTGTCAATTCTCTTTCTTGCGTAGCTTATAAAAACGTGCAAGCCGTAGGTCAGCATGTTGAGATTAAAATCGATGTAGATGGTAGCGGGCCGTTGGCTCCCTTCCCGGTTACTTGCGAATTTTACGCGGACGGTCGTGTCGGGACTGTTCTACATCACAGTAATGAGCAAACTACACCCGTTGATGGATTTCAGGTAAATGTTATTACAATTTTTCATCAATTTATTGTCAATCAGCTTAATTTTTACAATACATTTATTGTGGTTGTTAGGAACCAGGAAGTTTTATACAAGACATTCATTATGAAGCAAACGATGATCAAATAGCAGCTATGATAAACAGAAGTTCTTCGTGTAAACAACATATTCAATATGCCTGCAAGGTAAGTTTATATGTTGTGAAAGTAAAAAATCCAGTATATTTTCTGTTTTTTCTCTTATTTTTTGGGAATCAAACCACAATAATGTTTTTTATTTTTATTTCGACGTTTCGGTAGCGTTCCAGATTAACTAGTAATAAAACAATTTTTTGGTCCCTATCTGACACAACGAAAAAAATATGACTAGACAATCAATAATATTTTGAAGTTTAAGACTACAAAACTTTGTTGTCAAATTTTATTAAGGTCCATTCATAGTAGATCACATCTCTGGTAAAATGTGAAATAAAATATTTTATTTTATGACATTCTCTACTAGAAATGGAATCCAGTGAAGTGCACGTTCCAGGAATGGTTTTTATTGGGATAGCGCTTTTTTCGCTTATTTGGAAATGTTAATAAAACGCGTTCGTTGTTACTTTTTTGTGTATGATTATTTTTGTTTTCAAAATATGTATAACTCAGTTTGGTGATTTTGTGTATTGAAGTGTGTATCGATTAACAATTATTCCAATTATACATCATAAGAAAACCTGGATAAAAACTTATGATGCTATCCTGATAACGCAGGTAATTGATTATTGGAAATTTATCTTTCTAACATTGGTAACCAAATTTGACTACATTCGGCTGAAATACTAGCTACACATTTATCTGCATTTAGTTGTATTAAAGCACTTTCTTTGATTTTTCGTCTTTTATTATTGGGCTCTTTCAATATTATTTTTGTCGAATCTCATTGAATTTTATGCCCCTCTTCCCAAACATGTTTACAAATACCTGACTTAAAGAACTCCCTATCTTTGATATATTTTTTATGTCCACCTATTCGGAATTTCAATGGTCTAGATGTTTCACCTAAATAGAATTTGTCGCATTCACAAGATATCTGATATATGCAATTTTTTGAAGATTGTTCTTCATTTTTTGGTTTTGTTTGTATAGATGTCAACGTATTGTTAGATTTGAAGCTAGTTCGAATATTGAATTGATTACCAATTTTCTGAATTCTTTCTAATAAACCCTTAACATACGGTATTGTCAAGTTTTTAAAAATTATGTTAGCTGAATTAATATTATTGTTATTATTATGGGGTATTAACAATGAGCCCTTCTCTATATTCTTAATTTCTTTATTTACAAATTCTGCCGTGTAATTATTGGCATTTAAAACATTTTTTAGTAGATTTTTCTCCTTTATGAAATGATTATTATTAGAACAAATGATTATGGCCTTATCGTATAAAGATTTTACTACCCCTTTTTAAGATAAAGATTTTACTACCCCTTTTTTAACGCTTATAACATGATTTGATTCAAAATTCAAATACCTATTAGTGTGTTGATTCCCAAAAAATAAGAGAAAAAATAATAAGTAATGCCACAAGGAACTTACAGAAGATATATTTTCTGTTAGGTACTTCAAACATAAATAATATAGTCTAAGATCCGAACTAAGGCCGTCCTTCACCGTGGTGCCAACCAGATGAAAATAATATTTTATTGGATTAAATAAGTTTCTGAATATAATTTGATAACCCATTCAACAATGGTCATGCGTATTATCATTTGAATTTATAAAAAATAATTTTATTTTTATTTCGCCGGCTTGTCTACCAAACAACATAAACTCAAGTGAAAGGTTTATAATATATTTATACAACATGCAACACCTCTTACCTTTTTCTTGTCCCTATTACCTGTCAGCTGCGTTCAAACATGTAAATTGATATCTACCAATCGAGACTAGCTTTTAAATAAAGATAATTTTAATAACAATTTTCAGAATAAAATATTATTTTCATCTGATTGACACGTCGATGGAGGACAACCTGACAATTTGACTTTAATGTATACTACGTTGTAGATGTGTGGATTGCATGCATTATTTTGTGTTTTTTTCATGGTTAGGGTGCTCGTTTGATGAACTCTCCATCAGAAGAAAATGCTTTCATGCCTTTTTCATGGTGGGTATCGAGACAAAACCAAAAAATGGATTACTGGGGAGGTGGTTTGCCAGGATCAAGGAAATGTGAATGTGGAATTCTAAGTACGTGCTCGGATTCGACTAAATGGTGTAATTGCGACAGCGAAGTGAATTCCGACATTTGGCAAGTTGACGCAGGTAAGAACTTCTTTTTAAATACCACGCAATAATTAAAAAATACATTTTGTACGTTCATTTTCAGGCGATTTAACGGACAAAGAGACACTTCCTGTCAAACAGTTACGGTTCGGAGATACAGGTAGCGCTTTAGACGAAAAACTAGGTCGTTACACTTTGGGTCCTTTGATTTGTGAAGGCGACGACCTATTTAGCAACGTTGTTACATTCCGAGTAGCCGACGCCACTATTGATTTACCAACATTTGACATGGGACACAGCGGTGATATCTACTTTGAATTTCGAACAGCTTCTGCAAGTGCTGTACTTTTCCATTCTACAGGTATATACATTTTATCTCACTACAAACTGAATGTTTAATATTGTTTTCTTCGTAGGTCCGACGGATTTTATAAAACTCAGTATCGTCGGAGGAAACCAATTACAATTTATGTATCAAGCAGGATCTGGACCAATAGCTGTTATCAGGGAAGTTTCTTACAGATTAAACGATGACGAATGGCATTCAGTGTCAGTGGAACGTAATAGAAAGGAAGCAATGATTGTTATCGACGGTGCTCTTAAAGCCGAAGTTAGAGAACCACCAGGTCCTGTAAGGGCGCTCCATTTAACTTCCGAACTTGTTATCGGTGCTTCAACTGATTATAGAGACGGTTTCACGGGTAAGATTATGTCTTTAAATAATCTAATTCGATTTAATTTTCGTATATTTGTTTAAGGTTGTATCCGTGCACTTTTAATCAACGGTCTTCACATTGATCTCCGTCAGTATTCCAAGGTGGGTCTTTATGGTATAGCCGAAGGTTGCATGGGTAAATGTATGAGTAATCCTTGTTTGAACAACGGTACTTGTCACGAAAGGTACGATAGTTACATGTGCGACTGTCGTTGGACGGCGTTCAAAGGTCCCATTTGCGCCGACGAAATCGGCGTTAATATGAGACAGAGTTCCATGATTAGGTACGATTTTGAGGGATCCTTTAGGAGCACAATCGCAGAACATATCAGAGTTGGATTTACGACTACCAATGCTAAAGGTAAGTTTCTAATGCCCGTATTTATAGTCGAGATTTGAGAACGCCTTGAGACGAGAACGTATTTTATAGTCGAATCTCGAGACCCACAGCTTGAAAAATGATGCAACTGCGCATGTGCGCATGCAGCTGCGACCTGTCTTCAGCTCGACTTGAGACGCGATTTGTGACATTTGTTTTGTTATTTGACGTTAGATTGTGTATTGGATTTGTAATAGAATAACAATTTTAATAGTTATTGTTGAAAATGGATTATAGAGAACACCAGGATTTTTTTGGAATTTCTTGATTATGTGGAGGAAAATATGCAATATGATAGAATTCCAAAAAGATACATAGGTGATGCAGAAAATCCTATGGAATTTTATAACGCGATAGAATTTCGGAAACGTTATAGACTCAAAAAAATATCGTTAACGATATAATTTTACCTTTGGTTGTCGAAAATTTAACGAAAGTGAATAATAAATGTACTTTTTATATAAGAAATTAATAAAAATAATTCTAATAAGTAGTGGTGGGCAAAATAATCGATTAATCGAAAAATAATCGGGTGATCGATTAATCGATCAATCGAAAATAATCGAATAAGCGAACAATCCAAAATAATCAATTAATCGAAAATAACCAAATAATCGAAAAATATCGATTAATCGAAAAAATCGGTGGATCGAAAATAATCGATTGATCGGAAACACTCGATTAATCGAAAATAATCAATTAATCGAAGATTGATTCTTTTTCATAATTCTAGATAACGGTAGCGGTGAGAATAAAGTATCAAGTAACATTGTACGTTGTGGTATACATGTTTTGAAAACAAAAATGATCATACACAAAAAAGTAACAACAAACGCGTTTTATTAACAACATTTCCAAAATAAGCTAAAAAAAGCGCTATCCCAATAAAAACCGTTCCTGGAACGTGCACTTCACTGGATTCCATTTCTAGTAGACTATCATATCGTTAGAATGTCATAAAATAAAATATTTTATTTCACATTTTACCAGAGGTGTGATCTACTATGAATGGACCTTAATAAAATTTGACAACAAAGTTTTGTAGTCTTAAACTTCAAAATATTATTGATTGTCTAGTTGTCATATTTTTTTCGTTGTGTCAGATAGGGACTAAAAATTATTTTATTAATTGTATTACTAGTTAATCTTGACAACGGTAGCTGGAACGCTACCGAAACGTCGAAATAAAAAATAAAAAACATTATTGTGGTTTGATTCACAAAAGAATAAGAGAAAAAAGAATAAGTCTTGCCACAAGGAACTTACAGAAGATATTTAATTTTTAGTTTTAAATGGGAATCTATTTTTCTATATCATTCCTGCTGCCATTATCAAGAAAATATATCATTTCTTTGAGTACACTAATAGATGATTTACACATTTTATCAAGCATATTTATCATTTTTTGATACTTATTAATTTATATTGAAAGTAAATTATTTTCGATTAATCGATAATTTTCGATAAAGCGATAATTTTTTATTGATCGATTATTTCCGATGAATGGATTATTTTCGATTAAACGATTACTTTCGATTAATCGATTTTTTTCGATTAATCGATTATTTTCGATTAATCGGAAATGATCGATTATACTTTTTGATAATCGCCCAGCCCTACTAATAAGCCTAAAAAAATCGAGATTCACACCTAAAAATTACAGAAATGCAGAAAATAGCGTTACGGTATCAACATTCACGACAAATGTGTCACAATTGTCATAAAATACACAAACAATTTTAAAATTTTTCATGTTGGCCAACAGAAAATCTAATTGTTACGCTTGAGATATGTCTTCACTCTTTCCTTCGCCGAGAATTCCCGAAGATTGGACTATACTATATATCCTGAGTTCGGCTTGGCCAAGCACGACTCTAGTCCATTTCAAGTCGGAGGTTGAGTTTCGACTATAAATACGGGCATAATTCAAAACAAAAAAAACTTTGTTTTTAATTCGATTTATTTATAGGTTTCCTTTTGGGCTTGAAGTCGAATATAACTGGAGAATATATGACTATAATGATATCGAATTCCGGACATTTACGTATAGTATTCGATTTCGGTTTTGAACGTCAAGAAGTTATTTATCCAGACAAATATTTCTCTTTGGGACAGTATCACGATTTAACAGTTTCGAGAAAGAATGGTGGAGCTACACTGGTGATGCAAGTAGACGGATACGAACCGAGAGAATTTAATTTCAACATAAAGGTGAAGTAAAATATTTAACTGGTTTTACGTATGTAACGGACAATTTTTTTTGTTTCCAGGCTTCGGCAGATGCTCAGTTTAACAACATCCAATATTTATACATTGGAAAGAATGAATCGATGACTGAAGGATTCGTAGGGTGCATATCTAGAGTGGAATTTGACGATATTTTCCCGTTAAAATTATTGTTCCAACAGCAGGGTCCTGGAAATGTTAGATCACTAGGAAGTACGTAGTTTATTCTCATCGAATATTTTATAATTGTCGCTATTTTCTATTTTTTTTTCGTTGTAGCTAATTTAACTGAAGATTTCTGCGGTGTTGAACCAATAACACATCCACCCGATATTGTACAAACAAGACCACCGCCTATTTTGGACGAAGATAAGCTGAGAAGAGCTTACAATCAAGTGGATTCCGCTGTTTTGGGAAGTAAGTTACTGGGATCGGTACTGAAAAAATTAACGCGTTACTTTACCGCTACTTTTGCTTCTAAGTAACGCCTCACATATTCGTTTATCTTTACTTTTTTTAAGAAAAGTAACGTGTCACTGAAAAGTTTTTTTTCTTCACTCCCATCTTTGGTTACTAAATAGTAAATATAATAGTAATCGCACTGTATAGGGGTGAATGAAAATATGTTCTGTATAAATAATAAATGTGCAATGTTTATTTTTCTTTCTTTTACTTTCAATCTGTAATGTTGTGAATAATTAGGATCTCCGAAGTGTGGCTATTAAATAACAAGGCTGATGCTGTAATAGTTATTTACGTAACTAGTAATGAAAAGAGCGATATTGTTCAGCGCAAATTACGCGAGTTGAACAATGTCGCTCTCTTCATAACGTGTTTACGTACAACGTTTTATCTAATTCCGCGCTTTTATAATATTTAATAAAATATTAAATTACAATGGTAATATTAAAGTGGATTCAAATGGTGTTAGAAGTATTGTTACTTTGAAGTTTTCACCCAGAAAATTGACTTACTCTAAATAACTGTGTCCTTAATAATGTTGTTTTAAATCTTAAAATACTATTAAAATTATGAGGTAATTGTCAGTTCAAATAATAAAATAATTGTCAGTTTTGACAGTACCTAATTAGTAAATTATTCATTGAAACTCAAACAGTTAACAACAGTGACTTAAAGTGTCACATTTGATAGCGGAATTGGATAAAAACATTTTATTTATTATCAGTAGTAATACCCCTAGGGTCTTGATAATACCGAGATAATTTTGTCATAGAGAATGCTGAAAGCGTGTTGCTTGATAATAGCCCAAGGCCGCAGGCCGAGGGCTCTTATCTTTGAGCAACACGCTTGAAGGATTCTTTACGACAAAATTTTGAGTATTTATCAAGACCCGATGAGTATTCGATAAGATAATTTTTTAATTTGTAGATATCAAAAAATTAATTGTCAATCTAACGTTCAATAATTTATTAGTTATAATCAAACAAATATTATTCATTTTTATTCAAAAGCACAGTTGTGAAAAGTACAATTGGTAAATTAATTGAATCGTTAGATGCAATACCAAATATTCGCGACATTTTTAATCCAGTTGTCAGTTTGACGTTTAATTAATTTTTAATAAAAAATAAACACCAAACTGAAAACACGGCGGTGATTGGATGAAATTTGACACATGACTTGAAATTAAGTAATTTGATTGGTTACTATATTCAGTAAAAAATTATCTACAATATACACTCGCAGTGAGGTGATTTTTATGAATAAACCAAAAAATAAGCAAATATAACAAAAAACTTCAACATTCACTGACGTTTAATTAAAAAAATTACAATTACAAGAGGCGTTGAGAATTTTCCACCCTATTTTTGGTGTTTATATGATTGGTTTTCCGGTGAGATAGACCAACATTTCTTTTTACTCTGGCTTGGGCATTCTCTTGTTCTCTCCACATATTTTGTCTTCATTTTGCTTTTCTCTGTAGTGACAAACACAAAATATATTATGTTCTTTCTGGAAGCTATAAGGTCCCTACTTACGTCTCTCCGTTTGACTCTTACCTTCTCCATGGTCTGCATTACTGCGACTCTTGAGTAATAGTACGTAAGTGAACAATTTCTCCACTTTCAATGTCAAAAAAATGTACAACCACCTACCTTTAGAGCTGAAATCGGTTAATAGGCCTTTTAGGCCCATAGCTTTGTAATTCCTCTCCATACTTTACTATCTTTGGCCTTTTCTCTCCATCGGTTCACATTCTTTTCTTTCAGGTCTTCTAGTACAACTTCCCTCCATCTTTTCCTTGGTCTGCCTCTTTTCTTCTTGCCTTCCGGAACTCTCCATGCTATTTGTTTCACTATTCTTCCTTCTCCCATCCTTTCTATGTGCCCTAACAAATGAAGTCTTCTTGATGTAATAGTTGCATCTATTTTGGGTTCACGATAAATGTTATATAATTCTTCGTTAGTCCTTCTCATATACACCCCTTCTACTTTTTTTCCTCCCAGAATTCTTCTTAACATTTTCCTTTCCCATCTAATTACACTTTCTCTTTGTTTATTGTTTAAAATCAATGTCTCACAACTATACAATATCGTAGCATTCAATATAGTACTACTGTACAATCTTAGTTTTGATTTCCTTGACAGATGCTTTGACCGGACTAGGTGATTTATTGCTCCTGCACTTTTGTTAGCTTTCATGATTCTATTTTTAATTTTCTTTTCTTCACTACAATCACTATTTAACAGGGTTCCTAGATATATAAACTCTTCCACATATTCAAATTCGATGATTGCTTTTTGGGTTTCTACTCTAAATTTGTCATTTGTTGTCTGATTTCAGAGTCTCATCAGCTTACTTTTCCGTTCGTTTATCGTCCCATTTTAGCGGCCGCTTCTATTAAATTATTTGTTATTTCACCCAAATTCTTCTCTGTTCTTGAAATTATGGCCATATCGTCCGCATAACAAATAACTTGATGGCTTTTATAGTAAATGTGTCCCTCTCTATTCAATCTGCTGTCTCGGTTAATATATTATTGGGTTATTATTTAGCAACATTCTCAATTGTAATTAATTTGATAGTTTTATGACTATTTTATATTATAATCTGTTATGTTATTGATGTCATCTGCATGTTCCTTGTGGTGTATTCCTTATTCTTTTTGTTAATTATTTCCCAAAAGAATTATATTATTGATTTTATTTTCCCCCTGTCTTTGTTGTATATGTAAAGATAAGTGGGAATGGGAGTAGGAGAGCAAATGGAAGGAATAATAATTGATATGGGTATTCCGATCTTTTTGATACTCAACGATATTGGGTACAAATTAAAAGTCAATAATTACAGACATTTTATTTGTCAGTTAGGTATAAATACACAATATTAGATGCAGTTTATTCACAATTTTTGAAATAGATATATTTAATTGTTCTTTTACAGTTTCTAAGAATATGAAACAAATAAAGTAAAATGAAACCTATCTATTAATATGTATTACTTACATAGTTGAGTGCTCAAAAACCAATTGTATCGATTATGTGTTCTTGAAATTAATCAATTTTTGTTATTGTAACCTATTGATATTGACATTTATCTGGTGAACCTAACCAGGGTTGGCGTTTATTGCACCAATGCTAAAATTGTGTCTAAAAATATGTTTTGTATTTTTTAGGTGTTCTGGCGTTAATCTTCTTAGCACTCGTGATTCTTCTCATAATCATCGGTAGGTATTTGCATCGACACAAAGGAGAGTATCTTACACAAGAAGACGCAGGAGCGGATACTGCTTTAGATCCCGATACAGCAGTAGTACACGGAACTACCGGCCATCACGTCCAAAAGAAGAAAGAATGGTTTATTTAGTACTACTGGTGCGTTATTTTTTCATTTAAAATTGGCCTAAATAGTACAAGTACTGCTGTAATATAATTATATTGGTTTAAATATGAAATTAAGAACTGTGTTAATGAAAAGTACTGAACTTTACTAAATATTTTAATACATCTTTTGATAACCTACATTGTTATGGTGCAAATGACGTTATTTTGAAATAATGTGAAATTCGTTTAAACATATTTTAGTAAAGTACATTACAGCATTTTACAGAAATTCTGGTTTTAAATCTGTTTTTCTGTACAGTGTAGGTTATCTACTATATAGTCATAAATTGAGTCGTAAATAACTTGAAATAAACATTGCTAAATATAAATAATAAGATAAATACTTTATCAAACATTCCATTATTATATAAAAATTGTTGATTTTTAAATACTTGCATTGTTCAAAACAGATTCTTTACTTGAATTTTCTACACACGCAGTCATGGAAAAAAGTTTAGATCTTTTTGGTCGTACTGTATGTATTAAAGTCATTTAATGGCTCAAAAAGTTTAAAGCAATTGGCAGACATTAATATCAGTATTGGATTGTGATTAACAATTTTTTCACTTTGTTCGATTTATGTTTCCAAAATCAATTTTTAGATAAAAACTTACAATTTTCAATAGGGAACTTTGGTCCAAGCTGCCAACCTAAAAAATTTCATATTTCTTTACCACTGATGAAAAGAAATTTCAGAACGAATTTGTCATATGAATGTTCGTAAACAGAGCCTCGGCTCTTCAATTTAGGTAATTTAATGCAAATATCGATATTTGTAAAGGTCATGTCTGATTCGTTGAAAGTTGTAATCATGCAATTGTCGCAATTGACATGGAATCAGATGCTCCAACACAACTTTCAGCCAATCATACATGAACTTTTACGTATATCAATATTCGCTTGAAATTACCCAATTTGAAGAGCCGAGGCTCTGTTTATAAATAAAATAATAAGAACATTCACATGACATACTCCTTTTGCAATTTCCCTTCCCCAGTGGTAGAAAAATATGACATTTTTTGGGTTGGCAACTTGGTTTGAAGTCCATCATTAGTATCCACTATCTAGTGTTTATACTCGAATTTGCTGGATCTGGTTAATACACCCATATCTGCACGATAAGGTCCAATAAAGCCTAGGTTGATAAAAAATCTACTTTTAGAAAGTTTAATCCTCAAATAATTGACAAAACCTTTCACGGTATATAATTTTTCCGTGCTGTACATTATTTTATAAGTATTATGGTTGCTTTAAAACGTTATGAAATTTCACTCTTTATGCATGCAAAATTGATCAAAAATTTAATTCTAGAAATCGTTATACAAGGTACAATATTTTTTTAAATTTTGGATAGTTTCAAGATAACGCTTTAAAAATTAATTACTTCAGTTGAAAGCGATATTTAGACTGAGTTTTCAGATTACATTCTGCTTTCCACTTATTCTATTTATATAATGAGATGTGTAAAT
Organism: Galerucella tenella; assembly: GCA_910591685.1. Lineage (NCBI taxonomy): Eukaryota > Metazoa > Arthropoda > Insecta > Coleoptera > Chrysomelidae > Galerucella > Galerucella tenella. The sequence goes on along the minus strand of CAJUYH010001196.1, from coordinate 94,321 downwards.
TCTAGTAGGTAGCTATTACTGAAAGGCTTGGTTGAATTTCATTACAACGTGAGAGTGGCATAATAGACTATATGATTTTTTGAAAAATTAATTCTTCTCATACATACATTTACGAAAAAATTGCAGATTTCTACACTTTTTCAAACTGAAATACTACTCAATATATTTAGGTATTTGTGGTTCAATTTTCCAAAAATTATGAAGTATCACTAGGAATAAGTACAGAAATCACAATTTTTTACATACAGCGTGTCAACGGATAGAGTATCCTATAGGTGAAAAATTTTCAAATATGAATTTAGTGAAAAATGTTATTCCTGATAAAAAGTTTTGCTTGTACTGAAACCCCTTAAAATGAAATAAAATTCAAGTATTTCAAAACCCGTCTCATTTTATGACAAGTTTTATGAAAACCTGGAGTCTGACTTTTTGACATTTCTTCACATATTGGCTAATATCTCGCTAACCTTAAGGTTTGCAAGGTTCTAGTCTACGCTATTCGATTCAGAATTGAATTTTCTATAAAAAGAGGAATTTTAAAAATTATGATTCTTTGCGAATTAGTATAATTAAGTTTCGGACTTGGAAAAATTTTCAAAACCTGAAAATTCTAAAATCCATATCTAGGGTTTTTCGATGTGGAAAATTCCTCTTTCTATAGAAAATTCATTTCTGAATCGAATGGCGTAGACTAGAACCTTGCAAACCTCAAGGTTCCCGAGATATTAGCCAATATGTGAAGAAATGCCAAAAAGTCATACTCTAGGATTTGATAAAACTGGCCATAAAATGAGACGGGTTTTGAAAAACTTGAATTTTATTTCATTTTATGGGGTTTCAGAACAAGCAAAACTTTTTATCAAAAACAAAATTTTTCACTGAATTGATATTTAAAAATGTTTCACCTATAGGATACTCCGCCCGTGGACACGCTGTATACAGCAGAAATTATTAAATGGGTCACTCGGTGACCCGCGGGTCATAGGTTATCGACCCCTTAGCAGTAAAAATAGGCAACTAAACCTAGATTGAATGTAATGTTATAAATTTTTCTTTGAAAAAGTGTGGATCCGCATTTTTTGGACCGATATTATAAATATATTGATAGCGGAATCGAAAATGTACTGTTTTATATTGTGGAATCTCCCAAAGCATGACATATTTTTAACGAGAATCGAGATTTTGATGGCCTTTGCCTGAAAAGGGACAACCTTGTTCAATTATTACTTAAAACACGTTTATACACTTTTTTTTACTATTGTATCATATATTTTTTTACTTTTATTTTTACAAAAAAAATCGTATGTATCAAGTAATTGCCAATATTTCACAAGATATTCCGTCAAAGCATCCATCTGTCCGGCATTTAATAACGAATATTGGAAAAGTAACAAAAAATGTTGTCGCCACGTACCTATCTATATAAAATATAATAAATGTTTCTATTGTCATTGTGCATAAAAAATTATCATTCACCCTGTTTTCATCAACCAGTAACGGAAAAGGATTTAGTATATTTTGCTGAATTTGATTATTTTTCTTTGAATACTTACTTTCTGGATGCTATTTTGAACGGAATATTTTGTACTCAAATATAATTCTCTAGTATTATTTTCCGTCCATTTTACGTTATATTTATTTTTTGTATTATTTTTATGTAATTGTTTCAAATTAGACAGTCTATTGCCCAATTTCACCAACCATTTCCTAAAATTAGGTAATACCTAAATCAGATTATGGAATGACAAAATAGAATTTACATTTCACCATGCTCTAAGAAACACCTGAACATGATAGAAAATACCCAATATTGTCACTCTCAAGTAATTCTTAGCGCGTGGTTAAACGAAAATTTCACTTAGCAATTCCAAAATCTGATTTAGGTATTACCTAACTTCAGGAAATGGTTGGTGAAATTGGGCATATATGTAATTTGTGTATCTTTAGTTCTTGTAAGAAAAGTGCCTTTGGCATTTAGTTTGGTCTAAAAATTGAAATAACGAAGGTTATACTCCATTTTATATTTTGACCTTCACTTTAGTCTAATATAAGGTATAATATGTATAGTAAGAACTTTTTTACAAATAAAGTGTTATTGTAAAGTTGAAAGATTGGTTTTGTTTCCCAAAAACTCACCTAACTCCGTACAGCTTGTCAAACGTAGGAAAAGACGCATGGCTGAAATCATCAGTTGTTAGAGGTGTTAATCGCAATAGCCGAAATCGGCCTCTGTCCGAATGTTTTGCCCACAACGCGTTTTGTGTAAGTATTGCAGTTTACCCACGAAGCGATTAAGAAGATTTCTATCGAGCAGTGAGCAAAACGAATTATCCAGAACGCGTTGTGGGTAAACTTCGTTACTCAGGAAGCGAAATTATATTTCGGGCGGCTTTGTTTCGCATTGTGGATCTTTCCCTTTATCCACGTTGCGTTCTGGGCACAGAGTACACCATCTAACAAGAGACGAAATCTTTGTCGGTTCCTTTGAAATCGGACCTACACGATATTGAGCGGAAATACGTCGAGGCATTGACACATAAACTACTTGATACACTGAGAAAAGTAACACTACACTAAGAAAAATAGTAGTGTTGATGAACATCCCTCCCAATTAGGTGTATAGAATATTTTTTTAACTACTAACATGAGAACACCTTATTATTCATCTAATGTGTGTAATGAGAAGTGGCTCAATTTTAACCTAATCTTAAAATAATACACGGTGAACTGAGGGAAATGAACGGAAGTGTCGACTTGACATTGACAGATAAACTAATTAATTCACGCATGTGCACACAAATTTGCGATCACGAAAACTACTTTCTTTCGCCTCTTGTTAGATGGTGTACCCTGTGGTTTTACCCAGAACGCGTTGTAAATAAAATAACAAATAATTAAACAAAAATATGTATTTTGGCGGAACATTAAAATAGATAACATAATTATGTTAATAAACATAAAAACACATTAAAAAAAGCAGATTAGCCCAGTTGGTAGGATACTGAGTTAACAACCCAGAGTTGTGGTCCTAGGTTCGAAACCCGTTTTGGACCTGGGCTTTTTTTTCTAGTTTTTTATTTCTTATTTTCTGATATTTTTATACATAGTTACACTTTGATCAACCGGGTTTGGACCTGGGTTTTCTTGTTTTTTTTTTAGTTTTCTATTTCTTATTTTCTGATATTTTTATACATACTTACACCTTGATCCACCGGGTTTGGGCCTGGGTTTTCTTGTTTTTTTTTAGTCAAGATACTGACAATGCATTTTGGGTAAAATGTAAAAGCCCGAACGCGACGTGGGTAAACGAAAAGATCCACTATGCGAAAGAGAGCTGCCCGAAATATAATTTCGCTTCCTGAGTAACGTAGTTCACCCAAAACGCGTTCTGGGTAATTCGTTTTGCTCACTGCTCAATAGAAATCTTCTTAATCGCTTCATGGGTAAGCTGCAATACACAAAACGCGTTGTGGGCAAAAAATTCGGACAGCGGCCGATTTCGGTTATTGCGAATAACAGAGGTACTTATATCGACTAGTAGAGATCACAAAATACAGTCAGTGAAAGTATAGTTGAATTAAACTGTGTTATATCAATATTAAGTCAATAATTATTGATAATGGCTTGGAATTCTAAAGTAAAGGGCTAAACTTTAACAAGCCAAACTAGAGAAATGGGAGCAAACGTTAGGGCGCGCCCACACTATGCCGCTATTTCCCAATTGGCAAAGCCGATTCGATGAAGTGTCGGTCTCTTTCAAAGAAAGCCAATGATATTGGGGAGTGGGGACGTGTCAATTGCCAACCACTGGCCTCTCGCGGATTTAGTTGTGATTCAGACTGTCTGTCAGCTAGCCTGGCACGTGCTTTAAAATGGAGTGGACGAACGAGAAAGTTAGTAATTTGATAAATCTATACCAGGATCGTCCTGCCCTTTGCCAATGTAGTGTGCTCCTCAAATAAAAAAACTCAATTTTTTCCATTTTCCCAAATAATTTTTTTCTTTTGTGTGAAATTTCATAATGCTGATGGAATAGGTATTTGAATGAAAAAAAAATGCTTCAATGTATTGGAGCTTTTATTTAAAAACTTTCAAAGGTACAAAACCTTATCATATCACAATGAATCACAGAATTTCTAGAAACATTTTCATAAAACGACCACCATGGCAGTTTAAAAAACAAACTTTGGAAAATTTTCAATTTTTTTTAGATTATATTGAAAAGAACCAACTTAAATTATTAAACAAGTGGCATTAAATAATTCCAATATATAGCCCCCATTTATTTTCTGTTATGGTAATTTACAATAACAGATAATATTCTTCAATTCCATAATATGAATGCTTACTCATTGACTGGAATCTGTCATCTGTATTCAATAATTACTTCTAATGAAAAGCTCGAAATATAGACAAATGGTTTATGTATAAACTAGTACATGACACAGAGTTTTCTTTTTAGCTTGCTACCAATGCTTCTAGAGAAAAGAAGTACTTGATATGTCTCCATAGTTCAATCAATATAATTTGGTAAACTTATGTTATAATAAATATCTGAATACAAATAAGTTATGTCATGAAAGTTGTTTAGTAGGAATGTTGAAAAAAGTACAAGATCTTCCTAGAGTTGACATTTGCTATTTTTAAATTTAGTATTTACTCATTATATTGAATTTGAGTCATTTCAAATGAATTCTATCAATTTTCGATACATTTTGTTCATGCTTTTGACATATTATACATCATATATTTGTGTGAAGTCCCTGATTAAATTACACCATAAAAGGCAAAAGTTGAATCCTTCAAAGGAAATTTCAACTAAAATGTTGCTACTATCATTTACTATGATTATCATAAAAATGCACATTTCAAATAACATTTTTTTTAAATTTCTTTATGCTATAACAGTGATTCAATACTCATGGACCATATTAAAGGAGAACTGTTTTTAACTGTAATTGTCATAGATCCATCATATGTATTTGAAGTACTAACTAATCCACCAAACTCAAGAATTGTATTATCTAAAATAAACAATAATGATTATCAATTAAGCAAACAATCAATATATTTGTTGGGTATTCAATTATATAAACTATTTATTGGAGATAATTTTATGATCCAAAAATATTATGTGGGTTTTGCTCCTCAAAGGTTCTAATTGAATAGCACTTTGACAAAAAGAAAATTGTAAACAGGGCTTTGCTAAGTGGAAATGGATAAATGACTTATAATTAACAAAATAAAAAATAAACTGAGCATGTTTTCAGAAGGAAGCTATTAATGACTGGATCTAGGACACTTTAAAGATTTTATATTTGACCTGCTTTGTTGACTATCACTGAAGAACAAGTCATAAATAATGGAATTATCCAAAACATATATCAAAGATGAATTTTGGTAGTTCAAACAGATTTATTGGCAACATCCCTTCCTTATTCAATCACTATTTAATGTTCTTTTTCTTGCAAATACACTAGAGGTATGAACAGAACAGAGATAAAGGAAGAGTTAGACTGGCAGATATGCTAAGCAATACATTAAGAATATGTGAAATGTATACTTACCTAAGTTCCATTTTAAACCTGTTGTGGTAACATAACTTGGTGCCCCAATAGGCAAAAGAGCACACCAATTTTGTGACTCAACTAAATCTTGGGGTAAATGTATTTCATGATTTCCTTCATGTAATAACCAGCTAACAGATGTAGAGGCTATTTGGAAAATGTCCACATCACCCCAAAACAAATTGGCTTTGAATAATACATTCAAATTTGCCATTATTTGATCTAATCTACCACTAGTGTCAGCAAGCACATAAATTGTATCTAACTGGAACAAATTATTTTAACCAAAATTGTAGCTAAAACTTTTACAACATAACATTGAGTACTGCTGAGTAATTTTTGCATGAAATACAGTACAATTTAAGATCACTTTACCTCTATATTGTGTTTACTACAGTAACTTTGTAGTTCTTTCAATGCTTTACAGAAGTCCATTTCATTTTGGTCAGGAGTAGCCACTATTTCTGTTGTTTTTATTTCTTTATAATAGTCCAAAATGTCTTGGGTAATGGAATCCATATCTCCTGTGATTAAATCTGGATGGGGTATGCATTTGAATTCTTCTTTATTCATTGTTAACCATGTTAACCATCTTTCTGTTCCACCATCCACTGTAACTCTAATCTTAGCTGGAGAAATAGATTGGTTATATTCTTTATATTGTCAAGAAGTATAGCAGACATGTATGTTAGTAAATCAATGTGTGTGATAAGTGTGGATTTAAAAATAAGGTTATTTCAATATACATTGTTTGGTACAAGTTACCTATTTTTGACATGTTATTGCTTCTAGATGTTTGGAAAGGTATTTTTTAACGCATAGGAATAAAAAATACCTATCTAGGTGTTCGAAAATATACACATTGAAGACAAAATATTAAGGAATATTGCTAATGTAAAATGCGGATTATGGGAGAAATTAAACTAGACTGTTAGTTGTTGTTTATTGTGAGAATTCATTTTTTTAAGAACAAACCTTCATAAAAACTGTATAGATACCAGATTCTGAGAAGGAATTATATTTACTTATAGTTACATATTAATATAAACTTACCTTGTTTCCATAATCTCACTACAAAACTGGGGTTGAAGCTGAAGTTGATAGGAGTATTTAGTATAACTATAGCATAGTTAATTTCCTTAACTTCTGACAAAAGATTGGTACATGGAGTCCAACTTTTATATTTTGAATAAAAACTCATTCCAAAAAAAATCTTAGAGCTTAAATATTCAAAACGTTTCTTAGCAGCTTTGCGATAATATTAAAACTATTTAAGACATCAATATTTTCAATGCCAAAGCATAACTTATCTTTCTAATTAAGTATGCAAGGTTTTTTTGGAGAACTAATCGCTTAAACGTGATATCTGTGGCTTAATTCAATTTGTGAGTTTTTGGTAATTAACTTTAAATAAATTTAATGAAGTAAAAAGTAATAAAGCTAACAATTAACCATTGTACATGTCAATAAATGATTACTATAATAACAAAAAAATAACACAAACACACAAACCATAACATAACCATTAAACTGGCTCATGTCATAGCTCCATGTCAAGTATTTTAATGTCAAGTGAAGTGTGAAGTAGATACAAGATCATAGACTGCTTTAATACAAAGACAGTGAACGGCAAAACAGAAAATTTAACAATTTTGAAATGTGCGCTCATGGCGGCGAGGTGCTTTACTGATTTTTACCATGAGGAGATTTTAAAATAAGATTACAAATAAATATAACATATAGGTAATATAAAATAGAGCAGGCTATACATTCTTATTTTTCCAAACATGTTTCCGAATAAAACAGTACATTTTTATTAAAAAAGTACTTATGAATATTACAAATCATAACCAATTCCTTTTAACAAAAGATAAAACTGTGTTTTTTAACTTCTTCCTGTGGCTAGGACCCAATAAATCTGGTCTTGTCTAGTCCGAATCATTAAAACTCTCCGCAGTGGCTTTGATTTTTCCTCTTTCAGTGCAAATAGGTTTAAGCATAACCAAAACATGATAAACTTCCTGTTTCCCAACAAATTCTAATTCTCTTTGAAAATTTTTCCATGAGAATGGCTCTAGATCTATATTAAAATACTTCAAATTTTCCATGAAACTGTCAAAATAAATTTTTATAAAATCATCGAAATGTTCGTCCAAATCATCATTAATAATACTAGTGAACATAAAAAATACCAGATCGCTTAACGCCGAGTTATAAGTTTGAAGCTGGAAATCGATAATTTTACTTTTAATACACTTTTCTGTGGAATCTTTGAGAATCATAGAATTGCTCGTCCAAAAATCATTGTGCGATAGTGTAGCCCATGGTTCCGGGATAGGAAAATTTTCATTATGATTTTTTCCATAGTTATCACAAATGTTTTGTATTTTATCCATATAACTTTCCAGTTCTAAACAATCTTTTGCACCTTCAAGAATCGCTGAATGAAAAATTTTAGTTATTTCTGGCAACTGGCCTGATCCTTTATTTTTCACCAAGCAAGGTTTAACTTTTTCTTCAAAAACTTCAGGTTTTATTATCTTCAAAGCTATAGGAACTGCATGAAATCTAGCTAGATCTTTTAGTATTAACTTAGCAGCTTGTGAGTTGTATCCTTTGAGTCTGTCTTCGGTAGAATATCCTTGAGGCTTAAGGTTTTCAAAAACTAACACTCCTGTATCGTCTACTTCAGTGACTCCTTCATTTGCACTCAATCTAGCTCCAAAACATTTCGGAAATAGGTTGTTGTAGTGATATTCTTCAGGTATATTGTATTCTTTTTGGAGCTCTACTATTGCAGGTATGGTTACTGTGTAGAAAAATAATTCTTTCTTAAAAGTTACGAAAACATCAAACGCTGTTCTGAGCATTTCATTGTACGGTATTAGCTTAGCCACTAAATGAAGACATTTTTCTTCTTGATCATTTTTAACCGATCGCAATTTTAAATCAAGTGCTAGAATTATAGATCCGTAATGCTCTCCAGGCGATGTCAATGGGCTAAGTTTTTCTTCAATTATTTGGTAACCATCTAAATAATTTGATAACAAATTTTGAATATTCACTACTCTTGTTTTCATTGTAGTTATCGCTTGAGAACTAGTCAGCAACTAACAATCGCACAAATCTATATGGACAAAAGGCTGATACCTATATTATTTTTCCTAGTAGATAGAAAATAATTGTTGTTAGATAACATTCAGTTAATTATTAGAATAATTAACATTTTTAAAACAGTAGATAATGATAAATTGAAATTTTTAAATGGAAAAAATAACTAAAGAAATAAACAATACGTAATTAAATGAATCCTTTACTAAGAAAAGACACTCACTCTATATAAATAATGCGTAGGTGCATGTATTTAAAACATTGATATCAAATAAAACCAATTTTTACAACAAAAATAAAACATATAAGAGCCCTAACAAATATATGTTGGAATAAGCAGTAGACTCAACAAACAGATCAGCAGCATCTGATTGGCGAATTCAACTGTATATAGGTTTTTCCAAGAAGATGATAAAAGTTTGGCCACATATATTGTGCTTCTGTGCTTTGTGTAGTGTCTGAAAAGAATCGTACGGCTAAAAATACATTAATATAAATAGACGCATTCACACAGATAAGGAATACGTGTCCGGTCTATTTCTATTAAGACCGCTTTAAGACGAGACACTTTGCGGCCGGCTACTAGTGCCTGAAAAGATTCGCGTGCTAAAAATACATTATTCCTTATCTGTGTCTCGTGTGAATGCGTCTATTTGTATTAATGTATTTTTATCCGCGCGATTCTTTTCAGCCACTAGTAGCTGGCCACAAGGTGCCTCGTCTGAAAGCGGTCTTAATGTATTTTTAGCCGCGCGATTCTTTTCAGACACTAGTATAGCCGGCCACAAGGTGTCTCGTCTGAAAGCGGTCTTTATGTATTTTTAGCCGCGCGATTCTTTTCAGACACTAGTATCCGGCCACAAAGTGTTTCGTCTGAAAGCAGTCTTAATGTATTTTTAGCCGCGCGATTCTCTTCAGACACTAGTAGCCGGCCACAAAGTGTCTCGTCTGAAAGCGCTCTTATTAGGGTCTGACTAGGATAAGGTTTTTTTTCGATATATGAGGATAAATCACAGCCATTCCAATATATGAAGGACATGTGAAGGTTGCAGGGGAGTCTTCTGTAAGGTTATAAGCAAGAAATTAATTTCACTCTTAATCTTACACAGCGCCGGAGTCGACTACACTTCTTATAGTATCACTTCTTTTATTTTCTATTTAATGCTATCTTCTTTCCGATCAGTACGTACCGTATAACTAATACATGTTAAGAGTAGTTTTTTTAAAGGAGCCGTCCTTTCGCCGGCACCACCTCAGCCTTCTGGGCTTATTGTGGATACTCCTAGTGTTCTGACTACAACCTATTCAGCCAATTCGTTCCCTGTATTAGCTCATACAGGTTCTTTGCTGGTTGGTTGTAGAAGTCTTCTGGAGTCGTTTGGGGTCTACCATACAGTTTCTGCATAGTATATGCAGAGCTGTTTCGGTATCCTTTTTGCATCTTCTGCATGTAAGGTCTCCGTTATACAGCCATATTTTGTTCAGGTGCTCCTTTGTGGGAGTGTCCCGTAAGTAGCCCGGTTATGGAGCGTAGTTTGTTCCTGCCCATTGAGAGCAGTTCTTTTAACCATGACCTTGTTAAGCATCTGGGGATGCCCACAGCTGGTTGGGGTCCGTTCATCAGAGTTGACGATTCTGCTCTTGCGAGTTCGTCAGCTTTTTTATTGCCAGCGATTCCTTTGTGACTTGGGACCTATTCCAGTGTTACGCTGTTCCGAGTCGCCAGTCTTCTAAGTTCTTCGCTGCATTCCCATACCAGCCGAGATGTTACCCTAGAGCTCTGAAGTGCTTTAAGGGCAACTTGACTGTCACTGTAGATCCTGATCTGCCTGTTGCGCTCATGTTATTTGCCCTTGCACATGCAAGTATTGCATAGACCTCTGCTTGAAATACCGAATGTATTTTCCAAGCGAGACGATTCCTTCATATTTGCTCGACTTGCTGTATATGCCCGCTCCGGTGCCGAGCTCATTCTTTGATTCGTCTGTGTACCAGATCAGTTCATTCGCTTTACTGAGTGGTGGTGCGTTCTCTTCCTCAAGCTCCTCTCGATATTTGATGACAATCTCGAAGTTCTTGCGAAAGATATATCTGGTGGTCATGTGGTCTGTTGGCATTTTGAAGATGTCGTCATATCCACATGCCTTATTTCTGTGTGACCTCTACCAAGTGCCACATCATGGTCTGATGCTTTTTCCAGTTAAGAGTAGTTAGTTCCAAGTTTATCTCGAGCTAAAGCCTTAAAATAGTCTCAAAATTTTATTGATCATTGTTTTATATTATCATCAATATGTATAATAAAATTTTCTGACTGTAGGTTCATCACTCAACAATTACTACAGATATTTAAATTTTGGTTTATTTTTATTAAATATTTTGCCATCTTCAAAAACTCACATCTAACTATAACCAAATTAAAAAACTAGTGATAAGTATATACATTATTATTAATAAATTCATCGGTATTGACTAACTAACTAATAAATAATTAGAACAAAAAAAATGTAACAAAAAAATCGATTTGACACTGTATTCAATACCTGCGTTAAACACTATTCTATAAATTTTATAAATAAATAAAAAAGATAAACGAAAACATTTGATATAAATTGAATCTTTGAGTTAAATTGTGTCTAACTTATTTGTGTGTCATTCTCTTCATTGTCTTTGATATAACGATCCAACCAAGTTTCAATAACGGGTAGATTTTCATTGCTCCATTTTGTTTCTTCTTTAATATTCTTCAATGCTCTTTCAACTACAAAGTCTGCTGTTCCAAAATCACTTTGCCTTTCAACATAAAGTTCCGAAACCATATCTAAGCCTTCTTGGGTTTTGAAAACCGTTGTGGCTGACGTTATCAAATTGTTCCACAGTTGAGGCTTTTCTTCAAACCTAAGATATAAAAATAATGTACATCCCAAGTAACAATTTGCTATTTTATAATAGTCGTAGCAATATTTTGGAGATTTTTTATGAATCATTTAAATTTTATAAACTATAAATGTTTTATAAATAAAATGATTTTATAAATGTTATATAGTTTTGTTGCCCAAATGTTTTTATACTTGCTCTTATATGGTACCTTTATACAGTGTGGAAACCACTTATGGAATAAAATTCTTTGTCATTATTTTAGAAAATTATAAAAATGCTGAGACACGTCCATTTTTGAATTGAGTTGTGCGTTAAGTAAACATAAATTTAAATGTACAGAGTGATTCACGCAAGTATGCCATAATCGGTGTTTTTTTTAATGAAACACCCTGTATATTTGCATATTTTTTAAATCCTCTCAATGAACCGATTCCAACAAACTAAATAATTTATGGTCACTTATGAATTATATAGGGTGAAATTTTAAAATTAATAATTTATTACACTTGAAATATTGGTACTTTTTTTAAATTAGCTAAATATGGATTTATCAAAAATCTAAACTAACTAATTATTAGACGTATTTGTATATTAAACAAAACCTGCTACGCCCATGAATTTTATCATAAATACCTAAAAATTGCCTAAGAACGCCAATAATTAGACAAAATCGGTAAATAATGTGGATTGTTTTAAATCGGTAAATATTGTGGATTGTTTTATATTCTGTCAGTTGTTGATGTGTTGACAGTTTATACTGAAAAAGTAAAATCTTTGTCAAACACTCTTTCCTTGTCGACATAACAATGAAATATTTAACTGAGACTAACCGAATTGAGATTTTAATGATGATCGGGTACGGGGATAACTGCAGAAGTCAAGTTGAAGTGGCAAACTTATTTAATCACAGGTATCCCGAATTGCCTAATATTTCACAAAGTACTGTGTCTAAAATTCATGCACAATTCAGAGAACTTGGACATGTCAAACCATTGAAAAGAAAACCACACTTCGTTGAAGATGATGTGAAAGTGGATATTTTGTTAAGTGTCGAAGAGAATCCAACTTCAAGTACACGTCAAATTGCCCGTGAAAATAATGTTAGTCATACAACTGTTCTAAGATGTCGTCATAAAGAAAAACTTCATCCCTACAAATTAACTTTTGTGCAGGAGCTAACAGAAGACGATCCAGGTCGTAGAATGGATTTCTGCGAAACATGAATAAGCTGAACAGAAATGAGATAGCTCTTGGTACCATTCTTTTTTCTGACGAATTAACATTCACATTGAATGGAGAGGTAAACCGACAGAACTGTAGATATTGGTCAGCAGAGAATCCTAATTGGATGAGTGAGACACATACTCAGTACCCTCAAAAGGTGAACGTATGAGCCGGTATCATAGGTGACCATATTATTGGTCCTATCTTTATAGATGGAAATTTGACAGCTGGAAAATATTTAAATATGCTTAGAAATGAAGTTATTCCTGCGTTGGCAAACTTATATCCCAACGCGATAGATCCTAGCTTACCGAATGAAAATGTTTGGTTCCAGCAAGACGGGGCAACACCCCATTATGCTTTAATGATAGGAACTTATTTGGATGAAATATTCCCCAATAAATGGGGAAGAGGTACTATTGAGTGGCCAGCTAGATCGCCAGACCTTACGCCGTTAGATTTTTTTCTGTGGGGTTACCTCAAGAACAAAGTATATGCAACACAACCAACTAGCATTGTAGACCTCAAAGACAGGATAACTACAGAAATACGGAATATTTCACCTCAAACTTTGAACAAAGTTAAAGAGGAGTTCTATTGGAGACTGTGCTATTGCTAACAACTAGGTGAAGAACATTTTGAGCATTTATTTTAATGTATTAAAATCAAATACATCAGGTATTTTATGTATGTGTATAATAACTGTAAAAATAAAAATTTCACCCTGTATAATTCATAATTGACCATACATTATTCAGTTTGTTGGAATCGGTTCATTAAGAGGATTTCAAGAATATGCAAATATACAGGGTGTTTCATTAAAAAAAAAACACCCACTATGGCATACTTGCGTGAATCACCCTGTACATTTACATATATGTTTACATAACGCACAACTCAATTCAAAAGTTGACGTGTCTCGTCATTTTTTATAATTTTCTAAAATAATGACATGAAGAATTTTATTCCATAAGTGGTTTCCACACTGTATAATATGTTGCATTCTGGAAAGCAACAATAAATCGACATTAAAATAAAATTGTTATATAACCCAAAAATTATAAAAAAAACTTTGCTAGTATAGAATTATAAAAACTCACCTAATTTTAATTGCATCCCAATTTTTTCTTAAGAAATTAAACAAACTAGTGTAACCATTAGCTCCTCCAGTTAGCATACTGAATATTAAATATATGTCATTATCAGTAAAGTTACCATTCTGTTCTAAGACAGTTATGTTCAGTAAACGCTCAATTTTTTGCGCATCGTTTGGACAGCCGGCTAATGTTTTCAACAAATAGGTGCGTTCACTTGGTATTCTTGTTGAAGGGAACCTTATCACTCTTTCCAATCCAAATTCCCATTCATCCATCGTACCCCATTTGAAAACAGGACAAATGTATTGATTGGCAACTCTAAAACAAATTTGACGATAGTAAAAAAAGTAGAGTCCGCAGAAACTCTCAAGAGCATGTGACCTTGATAAGGTCTGCGTCGAATACATAAGTTGAAATGAAAAACACTGGCTTATGATATGGAGAATGTAATCTCGAGTTTAGAGGACCAAAATAGATCTGAAAAGGTCGCAGTAGAATAGTCCAAAAGCCACCTCACAAAATCTATCTATCTATTTAGATACTTCAGCGCAGACAAAGAGCTCTTGTACTTGTTCGAACTGATTACGCACATACTCAACCTATACATGCAAATCATGTTGTTAAAAAAACTTCACATCCCAAAACCTCCAATTCAATTGAATCCCGATACCCAAAACATAAGATTTTGGCAACAATTATTGGGTTACTCAATGCCATACTGAAGAAAATTGTACCAATCTTCTCAGCTCACTGTACACAACTCAAACTACCGTTCTACGCATAGGTAGTTCACCCTAATACATTATCAATAATAATTGATATTACTTAGGTCTTGTCTGTATTCAATGAAATAATACTTACGGATTTCCTTCATCTGGATCGACAGACTCCATCCACTTTTTGAACGCAGTTTGTGCTTCTTCAATGCAAGGTTTGTAGCCTGCTTGACATAAAAATACTTTAGATGAACTTCTTAAATGGGATCTACCTTCCGTTTCTCCTTCTTGTGGTTCGTTACCTAGTTCTTCGTATAAGGGAGTTAAAAGCAATCGTACGTAAGTCTACAAAAGTAAATTATGGTGAATTGGAAGATTGCAAATGATTATTGGAAAAATTTGTATAGACCGGTAGCTCATAAGACATGTGGACTTCATTATTTCAATATTAGAAACTGCTTACAAACCGAGCAAGTCAACAATTGAAATAAATAATATTTTTTTTGGATTTGAGTCGTAGCCCTTGCAGCTAGAAACTAATTTGGTTATTTTGTCCAACAATTATTATATATTTTTAAGTGAGTTCGACGGGCAGCCGTATTTGTTCAATAAATTGAATGCTTATTATTATGTCCTCTATACTCCATTCAATTTCAATCTACAACAGTATACTGAGATTAAGCCATTATCCTATTCAGTGGAAACTTGCACATATAATAATGATCAATAAACCTGGTAAGTTACCAACGAAAGCAAGTTCTTACCGACCAATAAGTCTTCTTCCCATAATGTCTAAAGTATTCAAACGTCTCATCCTAAATAGAATCGAAACTACAATTACTATTGAGGATCTCATCTCAGACTACCAATTTGGATTTAAGAAAGAACATTCAACGACCCAACAATGTCATAGAATTGTGAATGAAATAAAACCAAGCTTGGAAGACAAGGAATTATGTGTGTCAGTGTTTCTCGATATACGACAAGCATTTAATAGAGTATTGCACAGCGGCCTCCTCGACAAAGTTAAAAAACATCTACCCGACCAACTATATCTCCTTTTACAATCCTATCTAAAAGATCGCCACTTTCAGGTAAAATTTGAGGATGAACTCTCAACCTTCCATCAAATTAAAACTGGATTACCCCAAGGCAGTATCCTAGGCCCTTCCAACCAACTTCCGACCTAACTATTCTGCAAACATGGCTGAAAAAATGAAAAATCGAAGTCAACACTAATAAATCTAACCAAATTACTTTCACCACAAAACAGTGTGCCTGTCCGCAAGTTACCATTAATGATGATCCAATACCGATATGCAACGAGGTCAAATATCTTGGTCTTCATTTAGACCAAAAACTGACATGGATAACTCATATCAAAGGTAAAAGAAAACAACTCGATATAAAAATTAAAAATATGTATTGGCTAATTAACAAAAAATCACAGCTATCTACAGAAAGCAAAATCTTAATCTACAAGACCATATAAACACCTACATGGACATAAGGTATTGAATTGTGGGGTTGCAGCAAACCATCTAACACCAAGATCATGCAGTCCTTCCAATCTAAAACCCTCTGTCTATTAATAAATGCTCCATGGTATGTTTCAAATGACACTATGTGTGATTTTTGGGGTGACATTCACTGAGACCTAAAAGGTCTATTGTGCCCTGACACTATACACAGAGTTCTAAGAATACCATATATCAGAGACATCATCATAACTCGCTCAAATAAATACAGAAAACGATGCTCAGGTCATAGCAATCAACCTGTTCAACCTACCAATAGAAGAAAAAAGACTAAAAAGAATTTGTCCCGAAGATCTGTAAAAATCCAGAGAACCTTTAATAGACGGTAGGTACTTGACTCAAGCCACCAATCCACATATCATTTACTTATTACTCTATAGTGTAGTAGATTGTAAATTTGCAGTTGAATAAAAAAAAATTTCATCATCAAGGATCACAGACAAAGGTTACGCCCAGGGGTCGATCAGGGCTATTGCATAAGACTCTAACTTGCTAATCGACGCTAGAGGGGATTATATTATTTTTAAATATCTTCTGTAAGTTCCTTGTGGCATTACTTATTCTTTTTTCTTATTCTTTTGGGAATCAAACCACAATAATGTTTTTTATTTTTTATTTCGACGTTTCGGTAGCGTTCCAGCTACCGTTGTCAAGATTAACTAGTAATAAAATTGATAAAAAAATTTTTGGTCAGATAGGGTCATATTTTTTCGTTGTGTCAGATAGGGACCAAAAATTTTTTTATCAATTTTATTACTAGTTAATCTTGACAACGGTAGCTGGAACGCTACCGAAACGTCGAAATAAAAAACATTATTGTGGTTTGATTCCCAAAAGAATAAGAAAAAAGTATATTATTTTTGTCCAAAAAAGTTCTGTTTTGAAATAATTCAACTTACCTGGAACTTTTTATGTACTGAGGAGCTATCGATATGTCTTCCAATATGATCGATGAGAGTAAAAACGGGATCCCATGCCAAATATTCTCGTTCATGTTTTAAAAATAAGGTCAAGTTTAAAGCTGTAGCAAAACTGAGATCTCCCGCGTACGCTAAATTCCAAGCGTCGTGTAGGAGTTTTGCTCTGGTGTTTACCGGAATCATTTGTCGGTTTTCAGAACATAGGAAATCAGCTATCATATTCCAATTTTTAACGTCGTAGTTTACAGGGAAAGGTCCTTTACAAAGAATAAAAAAGATATTATTTACATATAATTTAGTGAGCATAAAAATGAGAATTGTGACTGAATATTAGTACGAAACGACGTTTATTAACAATTTTGAACATTACTTTATTTGTTGGGCAGCGTAATTATTATCTGTACTTTTGTGCACAACCGATCGATCTATTAAACTGTATTAAACAGCATAATTTCTAATAGAGACTACTAACTCTTTAACTTTTAGTTACATTGTGGATAGTTACTTGTATTGTGTGTTCATTCGGCACGCTGAGACAAGGCACACATTGAGATACATGCGACTCAAGTCACGTAGGGGAGCACAGGTTAAGCTTTTATATCGTGACAAGCGAAACCAGTATGCCAAACATATGAATCCCGCAGTATTTTCGAGAGACATATTTCGTGTACTTGTGTGAAAAAGAATTACTTTTACGTAGGAAATGAAGACAACTGTGCTTGACATCATGACTCAATTTATTATTAGTTAAATAATATTCACAACACAGTGAATATTTATGTAGGTACTGTGTAAAAAATTAAGTATGTTTACAATACTCCTTTCACAGGTCAGCATCATGTTCTGAACAGTTCTACAGTTTTACATTTCTGAAATTCCCAGTTTCGTATCATTTGATATACATTGCTATTCAAAAGTCACCTCCCCTCCTCGTATCTTTTGAACGGCTACACTCACATTAATAAAATTTGGAGGGTGAAAATAAAGTGTTTTAAACTTCTCTACGAATGGTAACAGGTGACGTAATAGTAATAGATGGCGTCACAGTGTCACTCTGGCCAATAATTTCAAATAGAACCTTATGGCAAGTGATATGGCAAAATGGTACGTACTTAAGCCGACAAAGTAGCAGCTATTTTAATAATTGGTGAATCTAGAAATAATCTCCATGAAGCGGAACGTTTATTTAATGAGAGATACCCAGATCGCCCTATCTCGAGAACTTATTTGAGGGAGCTTCTTCACAAGTTTGAAGCAACAGGTAGTGTTAAAGATGCCAAACGATCTGGTCGATCAACATTTAGTGATAATAAAGAAATTGATATAGTTGCTGAAATGGTAGTAAACCCTACTTCCTCTTCAAATAAAGTTGCGTCTATCTGTGAAGTAAGTAAAAGTACAGTACAGAGAATGTTGTCTAAAAATAAATTTCATCCATACAAGTTAAAAATGGTGCACCACCTTTCGGATGACGACCTCGGCAGAAGACTCGAATTCTGTGAATGTATTACAAATAAAATTAGTCAAAACCCACATTACACAAAAAAATTTGTTTTAGTGACGAAAGTACTTTTTGCCTCAATGGAAATATGAATACACAAAATGTAAGGTATTGGAGTGACACAAATCCTCACACCTTTCGTGAACAACAATGCCCAATTTCCAGAAAAAGTCAATGTTTGGGAAGGTATTTTGAGAAACCACATAGTTGGTCCTGTCTTCCTAAATTCAAATTTAAGCGGTGAAGTGTATCTGGAGATATTACAAAATGGAATTTAGCTGTTGATTCTTGAAATTCTGGAAGATAATCCAGATGAATTCGGCCATCTGGAAATAGCATTTCAACAAGATGGTGCTTCTGAACATTATTATGGTGCAGTAAGACGTTACCTGGATGAAGAATATCGAGGTAGATTGATCGGCCGGCGAGGTCCTATAGAATGGCCTCCTCGGTTACCAGATCTGACACCATTAGATTTTTTTCTATGGGGGTACTTGAAATCCAAGGTTTATACTACGGCACCAGATAGCATTGGCGTTTTGAAAGCAAGAATTATTTAAGAATGCAATGCAATTTCAGCTGACACATTCGAACGAGTAGGTACGACAAGAGTTTACTAATAGGATGTATTACTGTCAGGAAGTAGACGGAGCACATTTCGAACACTTGCTATAAGAATCCATTGTTGATATTTGATTAATTATTAAAAAAAATAATTTCAATAATTTTGGTATTTATTTAATTTATCCGTCAAAATTAGCTTAAACCCAAACAAAATTAATATGGTTATGTAGCCAATGTCAATGCCTTTCAAACGAGATATCACTTGCCATAAGGTCCTATATAAAATTATTGGCCAGAGTGGGACTGTGACGTCATCTATTACTATTACGTCACCAGTTACCATTCGTAGAGAAGTTTATAATACTTCATTTTCACCCTCCAAATTTCATTAATGTAAGTGTAGCAGTTCAAAAGATACGAGGGGGGGAGGGGACATTTAAATAGAACTGTATAAATATTATTCACCAATTCTAATAAAATCACAAATTCATATTATTAACAGAAAATGAACAAGGTGTAGCTATACATATTTATAATTCAATATCGACATCAACTAAAATTTATTCTTTGAGTAATAAGTGAATAAAAAATAAATATTTCCATTAGATTCAATTCCTCATACAGCACGGCACTGTTTTTGGAATCAGTGACCTTTGCTGTGTGTATTGCTATCATTGTTTTGGAATGAGAGAATTGATTAAGATGTTGGTTGTAAACTAAACGCCACGTGTTGTTAGTATAGCGGGTTATTAATCTAGAATGCTTAACGATCGAAGATCTTAGTATCAAGAAATGTTTCTTGAATCAAAATGTATATTAGTAAGTAAGAAGTAATGAAAAAAGAACGTTAAAAAGATTGTATGGATTTCTAGTGAATTTACCAATTTCTTCTGGGTTTATAATTATGAAAGAATATTTTCCAGGTAAATCTTTCAGTTGGATTTCTCTTTCTCTTCGCATCCATGTCAGTGGAGTCGAATTACGGAAATTCAAATGATTTTGAGTCACTAAAATAACTGGAATCCACCATAAAAATTTTTCTTGGTCCGGAACATCGTGTGGTCGTTCTCTTAAGTATACTCTCTACAAAATTCACTAAATATTGATATAATCGAAATAGATTATAAAAGATATTGGTTAAAATGAACCATAAAGTTTTAAGAGGTGATTATTATCACCAAACAAATTATTAAAAATTAAAATATTGTAACGTTTATTCTAATTTATATTTACAATTAATTTATATTTACAGATTTATATTCAAATACAGTCCTTATTTAATAATTTATATCACACACTAACTATAATTTATATGAGAGTCACTTAATCAACACTTTATCGAGGCGCGATTGCTTTCTTTCAGTATCAACACTAACTGACTAACTGACTCCGCTGCGATGCTCGTCGCCTATTTATACTCGCATGATTTATTCTAGAGACTTCTCGAACTCGAAGTTTTGGTGGATGCGCCGGGTTTTTCTAGATGTTACGTTTTCGAGATCATTCTTGAAAATACGGCGGAGGAGCCATAGTCGTATCATATGGGAATTTCACTGGGGGCACTAATTGAGCACATTAATGCAGCAGCTCGCGTAACATTGCCCCCTCCTTAAGAGACAGTTCCTCCTGGAACTAACTAGGAAACTGAAACGAGATGACTGTATCGGCAACTGGTTCCTTTGTTACATTTTCCAGTTGCATGGAAGTAACATGCGACCGTCTTCTCTGTTGGCTGTGTCTCCCTTACTTGGCCGCAGACTAGTACCTGCACTTCGGTGTCTCGGAAGATTACTTCTACCATGTTACGGATTATTCGCCAATCTAAATGCCTACATTCAATCTTGGGCATGGCTAGCCTATGCACGTCCAATTCAAGCACATGCTCCCTCAAGCTTCGTAATGCTTTCCAGACATCCTCGTACGTTGGTCTTTCGTCGAAGGTGTTTCTCGTCACTAGGTGGAAATTGTAGCGGGAGCCATCTTGCAGCTTCAGAGCTTTACCTGGTACTGGTAACTGGTCTTGCAAACGTCGGGCGCCACTCTTCTTTATGAACAGAGATGCCAGTCCGCGTGCATCGGTTACGCTGGCAGGGATGTTTATTGCCAGTGAGTATTCCTCTGGAACGGTAAGCATGTCTTGTCGTCTCTCAGTGGTGACGCCGAATCTTGCTTTTCCGGTACCACCATAAGCACCCATGAACTCTCCAAAAGCAGGATCGGCTACTTCCTGAAGCTGGTTTACTTCCTCATCGTGGTCACCCTCGAATGGCGCTAATCGGTTACGGTGTACCACCTTTGGCTTTCCGTTTGGGATCTTGCTGATACGATATATGACATCGTTGATTCGTTTCTTCACGAGGTACGGACCGTCCCAAGCTTTCTGCAACTTTGGAGAAAAACCCTTTTGTCTTCTTGGGTTATGCAGCCAGACTTTGTCTCCTTCGTGGAAACCTCCTTCTGTAGCTTGCGTATCGTATCTTTTCTTCATCCTATCGCTAGTGATTTGGAGATTCGATCGAACCAGCTCGTGTACGTCGTCCATTCTTTTTCTCAGCTGGGTCACGTAATCTTCACCAGCTATGTCTTCTCCGGGTCGGCATCCGAATTCAAGGTCGCAGGGTAATCTCATTTCGCGTCCGAACAGAACTTTTGCTGGTGTTTGGCCGGTCGACTCATTGATGGCGGATCTGTAGGCCATCGCAAATAGCGAGAGATATTGGTCCCAATCTCGCTGATGGTTAGATACTACTTTAGACAGGTATTTGCCAAGAGTTCTGTTCATTCGCTCTACCATTCCGTCCGACTGTGGATGCAAAGCCGTAGTTCTCGTTTTCTTCATGCCGAGCTTTTCACAAACTTCCTGGAACAGCTGGCTTTCGAAGTTTCTGCCCTGGTCGCTGTGTATTTCCAGGGGCACTCCATATCGGCAAATGAACTCATTCAAAAGCACGTCGGCAACAGTTGCGGCTTCTTGGTTTGGAATGGCATACGCTTCTACCCATTTTGTGAAATAATCCATCACCACCAAAATGTACCTGCTGCCATTTGCTGTCGGTGGAAACGGTCCGGCAATGTCCAGGGCAATGCGTTCAAAAGGGCTTCCGACATTGTATTGCTTCATAGGAGCCTTTCTTCTTCCTTGTGGTCCATTGGTCGTAGCACAGGTAGTGCACTTCTTACACCAGTCCTTCACATCTTCGGAACTGTGCATCCAATAAAACCGTTCTCGCACTTTCTGGAGGGTCTTCTTCACACCTAGATGTCCTCCTGACGGACTGTCGTGTAATTTCCGCAGTACTGCTGCTACCCTTGTTCTTGGAATCACCAACTGTCTTCTACTTTCGGAACCTTCATCGTTCTCGATTACTCGCTGTAGCAAACCGTTTTCCAGAACCAGCGAGTCCCACTGGGCCCAATACGATTTCATCGTTGGCGAATACCTTGAAATCTCCTGCCAAGTAGGTCGACAGTTTTCCTTTTTCCAATGTCGGATTTTCTTCAAGTCGGGATCGTTCTCTTGTTCCTCTTCCAACTTTTCCGGTGTCCATTCATCGCTGGTCACCGTGGTTCTTCGAATGGCAGCTTCCTTAGCTTCTGTTTTGGTGCAGTGAGAGCACTCTGCTGGGCATGGTCTTCTAGAGAGTGAGTCTGCATTTCTGTGGCTTATTCCGGCTCTATGCTCAATGGTAAAATTATATTCTTGGAGCCGCTCGATCCATCTGGCGATTTGACCTTCAGGGTTCTTAAATTGCATAAGCCACTTAAGTGCGGCATGATCGGTTCTAATCACAAATTTCTTCCCATACAGATACTGATAGAAGTGCTCCACGGACTTCACTACTGCTAGGAGCTCTCTTCTTGTGACGCAGTAGTTTTGTTCTGGTTTGGAAAGAACTTTACTAAAATATCCCAGAACTTTCTCTTGTCCTCCTTGAACCTGTGATAGCACTCCTCCAATTCCAACATTGCTAGCATCAGTATCTAGTATAAATTCTCCCTCTGGTAGTGGATAGCCGAGTATAGGTGCAGTAGTCAAGTGCTTTTTCAAGGTTTCGAACGAAGTTTGACAGTCTTCGTCCCAGCGAAACTCCCTTGCTTCCTCTGTAAGTCGTGTCAAGGGCTTAGCGATATCTGCAAACTTCTTTATAAATCGCCTGTAGTATGTACAGAGTCCAAGGAAGCTTCTAACTTGGTGCTTGTCGGTGGGTCTTGGCCACTTTCGTACGGTAGCAGCTTTTTCTTCGTCTACAGCTACACCATCCTTGCTGACTACATGACCTAGATAATTGACTTTGTTTTGAAATAGTTGACATTTCTTGGGGTTGAGCATCAGTTGGGCAGCTTGCAACCTTTTGAAGACACCTTCCAAATTCTTTCGATGTTCTTCGAATGTCCTTCCCAAGACTATGATGTCATCAAGGTACACTAAGCATGTCTTCCAGGACAACCCTCGCAATACGTTTTCCATCAGTCTTTCGAACGTTGCGGGGGCATTGCACAGCCCAAAAGGCATAACGGTGAAATGCCATAGTCCAGATCCGGTGGTAAACGCTGTCTTTTCTTTATCGGCTGGATCCATTTCTACCTGCCAATATCCAGACTTCAGGTCCAAGGTAGAAAACAATTTGCTACCGGCCAGCGTATCCAGAGTATCGTCGATTCTCGGTAGAGGATAGCTATCTTTCTTTGTAACATTGTTCAATTGCCGGTAGTCCACGCGAAACCTCGTGGTTCCATCCTTCTTCTTTACCAGAACTACCGGAGAGACCCAAGGGCTGGTAGAAGGTTCTATTACCTTGTCCTCTTCCATCTCGCGAACAATTCTCTCCGCTTCCTCTCTTTTGGCCTGTGGTAGCCGTCGAGCCGATTGTCTTATCGGTTTAGCGTCGCCGGTGTCAATTTTGTGTTTGACAGCAGATGTTCTTCCTGTCTTTCCTCCTTTTGGTACAAAAAGAGATCGGTATTGTAGCAAGAGTTCTCTGATTTTTTTCTTCTCTTGCAGGCTAAGGGATTGTCCAGCCACTGCTATCATTTGTTCAAATTTATTGTTGGCATCATTGGAAGTTGTTGTTTGATGAATTATTGACGTCACTGGTACGCAAGTTCCAATTTTGGTCTCCTTCTTTATAGTTATGGGATGGTCATTTACATTTATAATGCGTACAGGTATTTCTTCGGCGGCCATGACTAACCCTTTTCCTATCAGGATTCCTCGACCAACCTCTTTATCATGATTCCATGGTTCCATCATGACCGGTGTTCCTTCTTCGACGGTTCCTTGTAGCCTTGCCACAGTGAAAAATTCACTCCTTGCGGGTACAACTGTATCCTCCTGTACGGCTACCTCAACAGTCTTATCCTCGTGTGGGTGAAGGAATACTTCCTCAGAACCTACTCTAATCACTCGGTTCTTGAAATCTAGCTGGAAGCCATGTAGGTTCATAATGTCCATTCCGAGTATTATGTCCTCTTCGATATCAGCGACAACGACAGTGTGGGTGAACTTCTCTGCGCCAATTCCCAATTGCACCGGTAGTTCTCCATGGACATTGGCGTTTTCACCTGTGGCAGTCCTGAGTCGCAGTCTCGTCGGTAAAAGTCTTTTCCGGGTGTTGACAGTCTCGGGGCGAATAATAGTCCTCGTTGCTCCAGTGTCCACCAATAGTGTATACGTGGATGGTGAAGTTAATGGTAGGAAGTATACACTATTGGTGGACACTGGAGCAACGAGGACTATTATTCGCCCCGAGACTGTCAACACCCGGAAAAGACTTTTACCGACGAGACTGCGACTCAGGACTGCCACAGGTGAAAGCGCCAATGTCCATGGAGAACTACCGGTGCAATTGGGAATTGGCGCAGAGAAGTTCACCCACACTGTCGTTGTCGCTGATATCGAAGAGGACATAATACTCGGAATGGACATTATGAAACTACATGGCTTCCAGCTAGATTTCAAGAACCGAGTGATTAGAGTAGGTTCTGAGGAAGTATTCCTTCACCCACACGAGGATAAGACTGTTGAGGTAGCCGTACAGGAGGATACAGTTGTACCCGCAAGGAGTGAATTTTTCACTGTGGCAAGGCTACAAGGAACCGTCGAAGAAGGAACACCGATCATGATGGAACCATGGAATCATGATAAAGAGGTT
>CAJUYH010001196.1:17468-68954 GCA_910591685.1 Galerucella tenella | reverse complement strand
GATTGGCAACTCTAAAACAAATTTGACGATAGTAAAAAAAGTAGAGTTCGCAGAAACTCTCAAGAGCATGTGACCTTGATAAGGTCTGCGTCGAATACATAAGTTGAAATGAAAAACACTGGCTTATGATATGGAGAATGTAATCTCGAGTTTAGAGGACCAAAATAGATCTGAAAAGGTCGCAGTAGAATAGTCCAAAAGCCACCTCACAAAATCTATCTATCTATTTAGATACTTCAGCGCAGACAAAGAGCTCTTGTACTTGTTCCAACTGATTACGCACATACTCAACCTATACATGCAAATCATGTTGTTAAAAAAACTTGACATCCCAAAACCTCCAATTCAATTGAATCCCGATACCCAAAACATAAGATTTTGGCAACAATTATTGGGTTACTCAATGCCATACTGAAGAAAATTGTACCAATCTTCTCAGCTCACTGTACACAACTCAAACTACCGTTCTACGCATAGGTATAATATATTATCAATAATAATTGATATTACTTAGGTCTTGTCTGTATTCAATGAAATAATACTTACGGATTTCCTTCATCTGGATCGACAGACTCCATCCACTTTTTGAACGCAGCTTGTGCTTCTTCGATGCAAGGTTTGTAGCCTGCTTGACATAAAAATACTTTAGATGAACTTCTTAAATGGGATCTACCTTCCGTTTCTCCTTCTTGTGGTTCGTTACCTAGTTCTTCGTATAAAGGAGTTAAAAGCAACCGCACGTAAGTCTGCAAAAGTAAGTTATGGTGGATTTGAAGATTGCAAATGATTATTGGAAAAATTTGTATAGACCGGTAGCTCATAAGACATGTGGACTTCATTCTTTCAATATTAGAAACTGCTTACAAACCGAGCAAGTCAACAATTGAAATAAATAATATTTTTTTGGATTTGAGTCGTAGCCCTTGCAGCTAGAAACTAATTTGGTTATCTTGTCCAACAATTATTATATATTTTTAAGTGAGTTGGACGGGCAGCCGTATTTATTCAATAAATTGAATACTTATTATTATGTCCTCTATACACCATTCAAATTCAATCTACAACAGTATACTGAGATTTAGCCATTATCCTATTCAGTGGAAACTTGCACATATAATAATGATCAATAAACCTGGTAAGCTACCAACGGAAGCAAGTTCTTACCGACCAATAAGTCTTCTTCCCATAATGTCTAATGTATTCGAACGTCTCATCCTAAATAGAATCGAAGCTACAATTTTTATCTCATCCCAGACTACCAATTTGGATTTAAGAAAGAGCATTCAACGACCCAACAATGTCATAGAATTGTGAATAAAATAAAACAAAGCTTGGAAGACAAGCAATTATGTGTGTCAGTGTTTCTCGATATACGACAAGCATTTGATAGAGTATCGTACAGCGGCATCCTCTACAAAATTAAAAAAAACATATAAAATCATATCGAAACGATCGCCACTTTCAAGTAAAATTTAAGGATGAACTCTCAACCTTCCATCAAATTAAAACCGGAGTACCCCAAGGCACCTAGGCCCTTCCAACCAACTTCAAAATCACCTAACTCGTCTGCAATCATGGCTAAAAAAATGGAAAATCGAAGTCAACACTAATAAATCTAACCAAATTATTTTCACAACAAAACAGTGTGCTTGTCCGCAAGTTACCATTAATGATGATCCAATACCGATATGCAACGAGATCAAATATCTTGGTCTTCATTTAGACCAAAAACTGACATGGAAAACTCATATCAAAGCTAAAAGAAAACAACTCGATATAAAAATTGAAAATATGTATTGGCTAATTAACAAAAAATCACAGCTATCTACAGAAAGCAAAATCTTAATCTACAAGACCATATTAACACCTACATGGACATAAGGTATTGAATTGTGGGGTTGCAGCAAACCATCTAACACCAAGATCATGCAGTCCTTCCAATCTAAAACCCTCTGTCTATTAATAAATGCTCCATGGTATGTTTCAAATGGCACTATACACAGAGATCTAAGAATACCATATATCAGAGACATCATCAGAACTCGCTCAAATAAATACAGAAAACGATGCTCAGATCATAATAATCAACTATCAGTAACCTCTTCAACCTACCAATAGAAGAAAGAAGACTAAAAAGAATTTGGCCCGAAGATCTGTAAAAATCCAGAGAACCGTTAATAGACGGTACTTGGACTCAAGCCACCGATCCACATCAAATTTACTTATTACTCTATCGTGTAGTAGATTGTAAATTTGCAGTTGAATGAAAAAAAATTTCATCATCAAGTATATCACAGACAAAGGTTACGCCCATGGGTCGATCAGGGCTAAATTGCTAATCGACGCTAGAGGGGATTATTATTATTATTATTTTTGTCTAAAAACGTTTTGTTTTGAGATAATTCAACTTACCTGGAACTTTTTATGTACTGACGAGCTATCGATATGTCTTCCAATATGATCGATGAGAGTAAAAACGGGATCCCATGCCAAATATTCTCGTTCATGTTTTAAAAATAAGGTCAAGTTTAAAGCTGTAGCAAAACTGAGATCTCCCGCGTACGCTAAATTCCAAGCGTCGTGTAGGAGTTTTGCTCTGGTGTTTACCGGAATCATTTGTCGGTTTTCAGAACATAGGAAATCAGCTATCATATTCCAATTTTTCACGTCGTAGTTTACAGGGAAAGGTCCTTTACAAAAAATAAAAAAATATATTATTTACCTACATTTAGTGGAAACAATTGGAAGAATTACCTAATATAATGTAATGGGAATAAAGATAAGAATTGTGACTGAAAATTAGTGAAAATAGTACGAAACGCCGTTTATTAACAATTTTAAACAATACTTTATTTGTTGGGCAGCGTAATTATTACCTGAACTTTTGTGCAGAACCAATCGCTCTATTGAACAGTATAATTTCTAGTACAGAATGCTAACTCTTTAACATTTAGTTACATTGTGGATAGTTACTTGCATTGTGTGTTCATTCAGCACGCTGAGACACGGCATACATTGAAATACATGCGATTCAAGTCACATAGGGCACCACAGGTTGCGTTTTTAAAATCATGGCTAGCGAAACCAGTACGCCAAACATAATATGAATCGCGCAGTATTCGAGAGACATATTTCGTGTGCTTGTGTGAAAAGAAATATCTTTTACGTGGGAAATGAAGACATAACTGTGCTTGATATTATAACTCAATTTATGATTGGTTAAATAATATTCACAAGTCAGTGAATGTACTGTGCAAGAAATAAAGTAATAAGTGATGTTTTCAATAAATGCTTTCACAGGTCAGCACCAAGTTCTGAACAATTTTACAGTTCTGAAATTCCCAGTGTCGTATCATTTAATATATGAATACTACCCAGTATTCACCCATTCTAAAAAGAGCACAAATTTCTATTATTACAGAAAATGAACAATGTGTAACTATACATATTTATAATTCATTCTTCGAGCAATAAATAAATAAAAGATAAATATTTCCATAAAATTAAAATCCTCATACATAACGGCAATGTTTTTGGAATCAGTGTGTATTGCTATCCTTATTTGAGAGTTAGTTGTCAGTATAGTGGGTTATTCATCAAGAATGTTTAACGATCGACGAAATAAAGAAATGTTTTGATGTTATGAAGAAGTAGTGAAAAAAGAACATTGGGAAAATTGTATGGATTTCTAGTGTATTTACCGATTTCTTCTGGGTTTATAATTATGAAAGAATATTTTCCAGGTAAATCTTTCAGTTGGATTTCTCTTTCTCTTCGCATCCATGTCAGTGGAGTCGAATTACGGAAATTCAAATGATTTTGAGTCACCAAAATAACTGGAATCCACCATAAAAATTTTTCTTGGTCCGGAACATCGTGTGGTCGTTCTCTTAAGTATACTCTCTACAAAATTCACTACAATATTGATATAATCGAAATAGATTATGAAAGATATTGGTTAAAATGAACCATGAAGTTTTAAGAGGTGATTATTATCACCAAACAAATTATTAAAAATTAATATGCTATAGGCTATCAATTAGATGACACCATTATATTTTAACATCTTAATAAACCAAGATTAGAACACTCTGTATGCTGTATGCACTGGGTAGATTTATGTATACATATATGTAAATTATACAGGGTGTCTCACTATAAAGTAACACATTTTGACGGCTTATTACTCGAGAATGGAAAAATATATCGACGTGCAGTTTTCGCTAAACTTCTTATATTTCCTACAAATTTTTATTGACATAGTTGTCAAATGTATAACTTTTCCCAGAAGCGCCGAAAAAAACTGACCATTTTTGAAACGAAATTATCGGTTTATTTTAAATACAACACCCTATATTTTTTAATACCATCTGAAAGTCCCTTTCTTCCCCTTTCCAAAAATGTATATATTATCTGCATATACTAAAGTTTTTAGGGAAATATTTAATTTTTTATGAAACCATGTCAATTACTTCCAAACGTAAATGATCACATTTTCAGCTTGGAAACGTTATAACTCGAAAATGAGGTAAGGGATTAATGCGTTCAGTAATTTTTGGATGAGATAAGGATTATGTAGAGATGCAGATGGAGGTCACATACAACAACTTATTTATTAAATATAATTTTTTTTTATGAAGTTATGTTTGGTTCCTTGTTCTTATATGTAAATAAAAATGTTTGTTTTAAAGGTTTTTTTTCTTCCTAGTTTTCCCGATTCTGTAAATTGTTTTACCCAAGTTAATATCGATTTTCGTGTATAGGCGTATTTCTGTCAAAAATGGCTCTAAATATTATCCTGGTCACTTTTATTAATTAACAAAAGTAAATTTCTTACGAAAATTTTAGACAACTTTTGAGACTTGCGAATGGTGACATAAAAAATTTAAACATTTCTAATTATTTCAGTGAAAGCCGCTCTTAATCCCTTGTCTCATTTTTAAGTTATTAAGATTCCAAGCTGTTAAAATGTGATAATTTACGTTTGAAAGTTATTGAATGGTTTCATAAATAATTAAATCTTTCCCTAAAAACTTGAGTATATATGCCGATAATGTATACATTTATGGAAAGGGGAAGAAAGGGACTCAGATTGTATTAAAAAATATAGGGTGTTGTATTTAAAATAAATCGATAATTTCGTTTCAAAAATGGTGACATTCTCTGATATTCTCTGATAGGTAGGCACTTCAGTTCTTGATGAAAATCTCAGAGCTCTGTCATACTTCTTGGAGGAACTTTAGTATTTTCTAAGACTTCAGTTTAGGTAGGTATTTTTATTCTATCCAGAAGTCTCCCAGGTGTTATGCCCTGAAATTCTGGGAAGCCCCCCCTTACCTGGGAATATTAAAAACATTTTCCACAAAAAACTCTTAACTTTGACTATATTTGTATATTTTTCATAGAGGCAGCAAGTCAGCTTCGAACCCGTCAGCATATAAGAGAGAAATAGAAAGTAGAAGACTTATGCTGTCTTTCTCTAATAGCATGTATGCTATATATATACAAACAAAGACAGAAAAACCTATAATCGTATGTCTCTCTCTCTAACTGGAGTTCAGCCGGACATTGCCACTAACAGAGCGCCCTATGGCTTGTTGCCTCTATATTTAGTATCTCTATGATATTTTTTCAGGTTGACTCCCCTTTCTGCAACACATTCCACCACCAAATGTAGTGGCTTGAAGTAGCTATTCAGCTATATCTCCTGTAATGATAGTTTTTCAATTATGTAATGCCTTCATTGGGTAGATATAGTATTATTACATAGTAGGGGCAGATGATCAAGTTTTGTTTTGCCCATAAGTTACAAAATATAAATAAAACAACAATATAACTGACACTAAGCCTAAAAACTAAAGATCAAAAAAATAGGAGTCTATTTGATTTTCGAAACGTTTAACATTTTCTGAATTCATTATTTGCTGAGAAGGACCATTCCAAATATCAAAAATTATGTTACTCATAAAGTTTTGCCTATAATGAGTTTTAGGAGGCTCTTTCTTCAGCTTTAAGGAGTGCCCACGGAGACGGTCGTATACATAGATATGGAAAGCTGCCTGAAGGTCACCGAAGTTGAATTTCAAAAGTCGAAAGGAAAGAATAAGATCACCTCTTCGAAACTTGTAAGATTAGCCTTGGTTAATTTCTCTTCGTACGTAGGTCTAACACAGCCAAAAGACAATCTCTGCAATCTCTTTGCACTTTTTCCAGCATTCCACTATCTCGTACGGAATCTGGATCTGGGTAATTCTTACAAATCCCAATCAAAATATTGTTTGTTCACTGTTAAGTCGCGTCCACATTATGTCGAATGGTGTCGATCGACAATGTCGATCCAGTGTGGATGGTCGCCCGACATAATGTGGACGCTGTTTTACAGTAGTCGATTGTCGATCGACACCATTCGACATAATGTGGACGCGGAAAATTGACTCTATTTGTATAAAACATTTTGCTAACTTGAAATTAACTGACTAGATTATCATAAATATTCGTTATATCGATCGGATAAGTACTTATATTTTAATTAAACATCTAACCTAATCTGACCTGACTCAAATTAGCAGTGTTGTCCTCATAATTCCTGGTCACTGTTACCACCGGTAATCTGTCCTTTGTGATCCAAGAAGCCGCTATTTCGTTTATTGTTATCGGTTGAGGAAGTTTCTCATCAAATCTTGCTTGTTCGGTCAAACTTAACCAAATGTCGTCTCCGAAGAATGTTTTGTATTGTCTATAACCCAGTTCAAAATATAAACACAGTAAAACTAAACTCGACATGTTCGAAAACTTACCTGTCCAACATAAATCTTTGCATTCCGTGGACAAATGTAGTTTCCCCTAGGGTGTAGTTCAACATCCTAAAAACCAATTCTGTTTTTGCTGATGAAGAGTCTTGTTTGATAGCCGTACTTTTTCCATGAGGATATCTCTTGCTGAATTCGTAGTAGATGGAATAGAGGATGGTCATTGGCCAATTGTTGAAAGAGTCAGATTCGTTCATCTGAAACAAATACCAGGACATGGAAACCTATTTTTCGTTAAAGTTAAGCGATATTATTTTAACCCTCACCACAGAGGCATTTCAAAAAGCTAGTGGTAACGCCATCTTGACTTCTAAGGTTTAACTATGATTGTTTTTAATTTTGGGCAAATTCTGAAAGCTTCCACTCTTTTTATTGGGTAAATTTTGTTATATAGTGTCCTTTAAATATCTCCTAGATGGGATCTTAAGTCTATTGAGCAGCCGAAAATCTTTGATATTCAGAAAATAATAGCCTAGACACCTTGACGAACATTCGGTGTACAGCTTCACAAAAAAACTATACCAAAAAATATCTAAGATTAATTTTACCTTTAAAGTAGTGTAGGCGGTAATATATCGTACTAAAGCATTGTTGATGTGGGCATCACTCCACCAAAAAGGAGTTGCAAGAGCACCCAGCCATTGGTACACTAACTCATGTGTAATGTGCCACGAACCTCGACTAACTAACTCACTTTCTCTAAAAAAAGAGAAAAAATAAAACAAATTGTTTATAGACCTTTTTGAATACCTATTTACTTATTGTTTGATTATATTTGTTGATGTGATTCTTCTATACTTCATATCTATTTTGACAATGTTGTATTCTATAGTATTAATTTTTAAAAGCTGGTATAATAAAATCTGACAAGTGATTCAATCAAACATTACAATAACACTTCTATTTTCTTAACTTCTTTATCTTGATTTTCAATAACTTAACTTACTTAAATAAGAGCACTCCCCAACTATCCGCTGGTCTAGTAGCTTGGTAAGTGGGTAGAGCGAAAATGTCTAATTTTGGTAATGGGTACGCAGTTTGCCAAAACTCTTCCAAAATTCCTATCGATTCCATCACTTTTTGGGAAACATTTTGCAGAGCATTTACAAAATCTGGCCTCGCCCATATCGTTATTGGTAACTCTAAAAGTGAAAACAGACTTAATTCATCATTCACTTTTATCGGCAGTCCTCATTACTGACTTTTCACAGCTGGTAGTTTTTTTGTCAAAACATATCCCGGTGAAATCGAATCCTAGACAGATTTCCCAGCGTAACCCCAAGAATTTTACCACGCAACCAGAACAGTGTAATATTTTCTCCGCAACAAAAAAAAGACAAAGGAACATATTATTGAAATTAACGGTATATCTTGTACTTTTGTCGAATAAAAGAAATTCACGTCAACATTTCGAATTTCAACTTACCTTTACTTCCAGTTAAATTAGTAGTGATATTACTAAATTCAGAAATCACTATTCCTATAGAAAAAGTAGCCATTACAGGCGATTTCTTAAAAGTATCCCAGTACCAATCTTTCATCCCCTCACTAAAAAATATATATCCTATAAGTATCTACATTTTTTAACATTTTTACGCAATAAATTGTATACTAACTGAGGTACAGTAGATTCCAATGGCATGTTAGAAACGGCAATCATTTTCTTATGTCTGGCAACTGATATTATTATTGGTACTTTATAAGCTGGTTCATCATAACAAGGAAATACACTTCTTGCCATGTTCGGTCTCATAT
This sequence comes from Galerucella tenella, assembly GCA_910591685.1. Classification (NCBI taxonomy): domain Eukaryota; kingdom Metazoa; phylum Arthropoda; class Insecta; order Coleoptera; family Chrysomelidae; genus Galerucella; species Galerucella tenella. The sequence continues at coordinate 60,390 of CAJUYH010001196.1, read as the reverse complement.
GCGTCGAAACAAACCTTCAAAATCAATTTAATATGTATCTATAGCTTAAAACGTAAGTATCTGAATACACCTTATTGGTATAGTATGATTATTTGAAAAGGGTAACTTTAAAAGGCATGCAATGCTTAGTGTAAATCGACGATCTTGCGATTATGCAGTCTCGGTGAAGACACAAGCTTCCGAATATATCGTTATTATTAGCAACAGTGGCGGATTTACCACCAGGCAGACTAGGCAACCGCCTAGGGCCGCAAGGCAAGGCAAGGCAATTTTTGTAGATCGTATAAGCTGCGCGCCAATGCTAGGCTAATTTCAACGTTGCCAAGTTGAGGTTTAATTTGTTTCAAACCTTAAAAAATCTTATAATTTGCCATTTTTGGGTAAATTTCAGAAAAAACATCCCGCTTGTAGGGGCCGCTTGAAAAGCCTTGCCTAGGGCCTCCAATGTCCTATATCCGCCACTGATTAGCAACATTCTTTGTTTTTTCAACCGCTCAAAATCTTCGTTTGTAAAGGATAAATAACTCTTTCCTTTGTAATTCCGGCATAACAACTTTTTCTGGAGCCGCTTTCAGTTTGATTCGTGTTTAATTGAAGAAGGTTACTTGTAACATTTTCTGTGGTACAAAATTAGTGTCTCAGAACGAGAAAGAGTATACTTCGGACTTATACCAGGCCAATTATTCTTATAACTAATTCACTCAAAACAATATTTCCCCCATACTTGAATTATTTTATTGATCGAATCACATTCAAACTTAAGTCACCAGGAATAGCCGTGGAGGTACGGTGATAGGTGACCTCAAGGTTAGGTTAGGTTCTATGTGAGTGGGGCCTTCTCGCCACCTCCACTGCGTTTGGTGTATTGTGGCTCACTCCTAGGGATTACAATTCACCCCACAAGCCTGTTCTTCTAACGAAGTCCATGGTTGTATTTGGTGATACTTTTTTGAAGTCGTTCGGCTCTAAGGTACTAAAACCGAATATGTTATACCTTACCCTGCCCAATGCTGGGCATGAGCATAGTATGTGCTCCGCAGTTTCGTCCTCCAAATTACAGAACCGACATTTCGAGGTCTGAGCCAGGTGACCTCAAAGTCGAAATATATTTTTTCTACTAACGTGCGGAAAGTGAATCTTTTCCGCACTAAAAAGCGTGCGGAAAGAGTCACTTTTCCGCACTAGTGCGGAAAGTAAATTTATTGACATTTGAGGAATATACTGACATTTGAATATTCAAAATATGTATTTTGTATATCCAAGTTTACCAAATGACTGAAAAATTAAGAAATTTATTATAATTTTGCTATAATTTTCAAAAAAACTTATTTTTCAATCATTTTTTAATGGCCCTGGTATAAGCCTCATCAAATGAATGTCAGATAATAATAATAATTAATTTGTTAATATGCATTTAATAAGAAATGTATCTTTATGTTAACTTTTGGGTTATTTTTCGCATGCTAGTAGAAAAAATAGTGTACCTAACACGTGCGTAAAGTGACTTTTCCGCACGCGATTGCTGGCCGAACTCGCTAAAGCGTCGTTCGGCCATCTGCAATGGCGTGCGGAAAAGTATCACTTTCCGCACTTGTTAGGTAAACTACTATTTTCCACTACCGTGCGCTTTAACCCACTTTCCCGCACGCATTTTAGCTTTGAAAGTGTCACTTTCCCGCACTAGTGCGGGAAAGTAAAGTTATGCAAATTTTGACCTTATTAGATAGTTTTTTACTTCGGAAGTTATAACTATTCTTACACCAGGTGAATAAATAGTCCATCAAATAAAATCAACATGTTTTACAGCTTTTTGTTGCATTTTTAATTTTCTGAAAATATAAAATAAAATAAATATTTTGATATAACCTTGTAAATTCTTTAAAGTAGTGTCACAAAACAACTATCAAACCACCCGGGTTTGATATAAGAAAAATATATCAAATGAAATTCTTTCATCTACAAATGACTTAAAATTGTTGCCGTCACCCTCATCGTCATCTTTATGTGACCTGCAAACGATGCCATCCTCATCAACGTCATTCACTCACCAGTTAACACCAAATAACTCCACTGGACCGGCAATTTTAAGTAATTCACAGAATGCAACTAATTGTGTTTCTAATATTAATATTTAGAATAATAATTGATAATAATAATAATAGTTTTTGGTCTAAGTTTTGTATATGTGTTAAAATAAAATAAATTTTGAAAAATGGGTTGATATACTTTTTTGTATATACGGTCGTAGAAAAAATAATGTTCCTAACTCATGCGTAAAGTGTCTTTCCCGCCCTTGACCGCTTGCCCGAACTCCGCTTCGCGTCGTTCGGGTCAACTGCAGTCGCGTGCGGGAAAGTATCACTTTCCGCACTAGTTAGGAAAATAACTATTTTATTTAACTGACGTCTGCTATTGAGGTTGACCTATCGCTTATCGAAGCTATAAGCTCTTTTTACTTATTAATTGTATTATTGATAAATCTTATCTTTATCCTTTCCTGAATCTATTCGACAACAAACAATACTTCCACTCCATGAAACGCCCACTACTCTAGGCTCGATTGAGCTCGATACACTGTCCGGAGAGGGGGGTTCGTTGGTGTAATAGCCAAAGAATTGGCAGACTGGGGTGATCCAAAGCCTAAGTGGAATCTGAATTTGCAGATTTTTCTAAAAGCAGCCCTGTATACATATTTCAGGCGAGATCAAATCTTATTGGAACACCAAGTGAAAACTTAATCATAGTTTCAATAATAATGTTTATGTGAATAAGAAGATTGTTTGATTCAAATTTAAATGTATGATTTTTATTAAATGATTACTGTACCATTTTGTTTCTTTTGTCATTGGATCCAAATAACTGCCCCTAAATAGTCCTTCTGTAGTATCATTGAAAAGTTTACCAGTAAATTGAATATATACTTCCAATAAAGCTCCGGAGTTGATGGAGCTCTGGAAAACTATGTTGTACAGTGGTTTGCTTCTTACTCGTTCCGCTGATTCTATAACTACTGGTACTGGTGGGAATTCCCGTTCAAGAGAATCAGTAAGATTTCTAAAAAGGAAGTGAATGAACAAAGATAAATCAAAATGATTGCATATTTACACAAGTAAATAACAAAGTATGAATATTTTTGTTGATTATTTTGGGAAATTTAACCACTGATTACAATCAGTTTCCTTAACTTCAGTGACTTCCATAGTTTGGATAAAGATTTTTCGCTTTTTGCAAGATATTGCTGCACAAACCCTTAAGCGACATTCGTAGACTTCCAACCTCCGTGTTGCTTTAAAGCAAGAATGTCTCCTTCAGAATTTGCAAGTAAACTTACAGAAATTCTCCTGAAACTATGCCTGGTGTGATTAATGGCATTGGACAGTTTAAAATTCTGCATTTTTTTGGAAGTTTTAGCAGGGAGTTAAAGTGTGACTTTGCTCTCTACAATGAGTCCAGGAAATGTTTAATTTGGATAGAGGTAGACAGAGATTTTAATTCACATATTATCAAGAAAATGATGGGACCTTAAAAATTTGACAACAAATTTATTGCGGTCTCAAGCTTGAAAATATTTTCATTAGTGGTGGTTTAATTTTCCAAACTAATTAACAAAAAGGATAATGAATTCATCACAAGTAACATACAGAAAACAAAAGTATAGCATACTCACGCTTGCTTTAGATCCTCATCTGAAGGTACTAATTGTGTTATATTGCAGTTTAATATAACCAAATCCGGGTGAGCGTGTAACACTATTTCGTGAGTCTTATGTTGGATGGTAACATTTATTTTTACTTTTCCTTCAAAGTAACCATCGCTAGGAAAAGGTTGTAAAAACAGATGGTAGCTGGATGGTGATGTGTCGTGTGGTAATCTTTCTTGAGATATCAATCCATGAGCTGCTATTAAGTCTATACTTCTTTTTTCTATACCAGTAACCTGCACATAATATGAAAGTGAATAATTAAGTGTAATTTGAGATTTCACGCTTAGAAATTTGAAATAGATGAGGATAAGGAGTTTTAGCAGATGTAGGTTTGTCTTTGCTTTGTTTATCTTTGCGTACGTGCCTCAAATGCACTCGGAGGCCGTTTCAAGGTCACGATAGAGCATAAGTACCAGGACACGAGTATCATAAGAGCAACGAAAATGCAGAATAAATGGTCAGACACCAATTTCCTTCTGCACCATCGGAGATTCAACATTGGTCACAAGAAAGTGAAAGGCATAGAAATCTCTAGAATTATGGAAAACCTCACCAGGACATAGACTGGCGTTTATCAAAGAGCGTTCACTACAGTTCAAGACAGACTTAATCAGCGAAGATAGAAAAAATTGTCAAAGCCGAAGTAGGTATGCTATTGTATGATTTATAGGGACGCTAAAATTTCCTGGGTTGTTAAACGAAGGTATGTGCAGATTCTGTCATCTAGAGTAGATAGCTGCAGAGTACATTCTATGTGAGTGCCATTGTTTGACGAACGTGTGGTTTTTTGTATTAGGCGATAACAAGCTACTGACAAAAAAGAGTCTGGCCAAAGAATGTAATCTAGATCCAGAGGACCAGAATCGATTTGGAAAGGTTGTAGTGGAATCCACATCATTAAATCTAATCTAATAAAAAATTTGTAATACTTACTAGTGTGGTTGATGCTACCAGTAACGTTGCGTACAGCCTCCACATGTTTGGACAGTATCTGCAAAGTATAAAGAACTTACAATTTTTAGGAATAATAACGGCTTTTGAAAAGCATTTACTCTGGTTTTGCGTTGTAATTACAAGATCAAATGCTTCCAATGATTGGGGAATTACTTTTGAATCAAGATATCTTGCTTTTGTTGCTTAGGATTCACTAAAAACCTATTTTTCTAATCAGATATTATTAATTGCAGCTTTCATTGGATATGTGCATGGATGAAGTGGACTTAATATCGGTTTTCTCCGTTGATATCGTATTTAGCTTTCTTAAATTCTTACTACTGAATGACGAAGAAACAGAATCACTGGAGGAAAAGTATCAGCAAGGGAAAATTAGCCTATTAAGGGAAGATCCGAAGTGTGAAGATGTAGAGCAGTGGTTCCCAAACTGGGGGGCACCCCCCCCTGGGGGTCGTGTGGAAAGTCCAGGTGGGGCGTGACACCCAAATGAAATAAATAAAAAAAATTCCAAAAATAATTTCTTCAGATTTTTGAAATAAAGTCTTTCTAAGTTTTCAAAATTGTTTTTGTAATGTTTCAATTTCCTCGTTTTTTTTTACCAATTTCCACGCTTCCACATAAAGAATATTCACTTGAAATAATGGTCAAGTGTTTGTAAAAAATAAAAGCCATTGTTTAAAATAAAACAGATCAAAAATTCTTTGTTTAAAAAACAATTAATTTGCAAATTAGAGAACAGTGTTGCCGAACTCAAACCGCTCATTTCAAAGAACGTAAATTCCCCCATTACAAAATGCGTAAATTTCCCCGTTGCAAAGTTGTAAACTTTATCAAAGAAGGCTACAGTTGATAATTGACCATTTGAAGAATTTCAAGGAGGAGTTCAGCAGGTACTTTCCTAACTTGTCAGAGGAGTTTTACAAACTATCAACCGACCCGTTCAACATGGACATACAGTTGCTGCCAGAAGAGTTGCAAGAGGAGGGAATAGAAATAAAAAATGACTCTGCTGCAAGATACGATTTTGACAAAATGGACAAGCCCTCATTTTGGTTAAAGTACTTAAAAGTTTACCCCAGTGTTTCAGAGAAAGCTGTTCGGATGTACTTGCCTTTTTCAACAACATACATGTGCGAAAAAGCGTTTTCAACTCTTGTGGCGATCAAAACCAAGTACCGCAACAAACTTGATGTCGAAAGTGACCTACGCTGTGCTTTGTCTGAAACTCAACCCAGGATCTGTCAACTTATCCAGAACATGCAAGCGCACCCATCTCACTAAATTACATTTTATGTTTTGTTTTTGTAAGTAGGTAGGCCTATTGTTTCACCTTCCTTAAATTAAAAATGTATCTGTGTTACAATGTTAAATTTTGTATCAGTAATTATATTTGTTTTTCATGTAATACTTGTTTCAATTTTCATCATACGTACAATTATTGAATCTTTCCATTCTGCGTTACCGCATTCAACAGTGATCGAAAAATCTACCTACTCACCGTATCAAGTAGGACATACTTGTACAAGTAGGAGTTGGTATGTACGGCACTGTGGAAATAGGGTATTGCAAAATGGAAAGCTGATATGTGTGGGGGGAGTGGGGGGTCTCCAAATAACCAGAGGGGGGAGTGGTACAAGAAAGTTTGGGAACCCCTGTTGTAGAGGATATAATAATTGGTATGAGAAATAATATATGTCCAAGAGAAAGTTACATCACAGAAGAAATGCTTAAGGCGGATGCAGAAAATTTAAGAAGACAGATTAATGATCTTATAAAACAAAAATAGAATGTCAACAGAATGGAGAAATATCAAAATATGCCGAATACAAAATAATAACAAATGAATTCAGGTTCTTGGACGTGATTATGGAGGAAAATAGAGATGGGGAAGATGAAATAGGTACAGGCAAGAATTGCAGAGGGAACCATTATAGGACCTATGGCTATGTCATGGATTTTGAATGAAGCATGGAAGGAATTTTACAAAGATCTAAGTTTCATCGTGAAAGAAGAATAGGGACTTTCTGGAGATCATATAGCAAATGAAGTGCTAAAGTACTAGTAATAGCTCTCTCATATTTACCATACATTGAAACTAAATGCACGTTGTATTTATTGTTCAATTCCCCATTTTTTTTAACTTCGGAAAAATGCCGATATCCCTAATAGACTATGAGCCCATGGGAAAAAAGTGTCGCGATTTGAAACAGCACCAAATCCAGCAACATTTTATTTTTCACCCCCTGAGACCGTGATATGAAACTGTACGCCGTTTGTTACATTTGATAGTAGAATCATAGGAGATTGGTCGAGACTCTATGCCGTTCAAAAATAATCGTGAGGAAAATCTAGGAAAATTGTTGAAAACTCCCTTTTTCACCCCCTGAAACCGTGATATGAAACTGTACGCCGTCTGTTACATTTGATAGTAGAATCATAGGAGATCGGTTCAGTCTCTATGACGTTCAAAAATGATCGTTCGGAAAATCTAGGGAAATTTTTAAAAACTCTCATTTTCTACCCTCTAAAAAGGTGATTTGAAACTGTACGGCATTTGTTTCTGTAGATCATACAACATATAAATAAAGATTTGACAGTAGTGCCATACAAAAAAAGGTGTGTGAAAAGCCGTGGGTAATTGTTTATTTTCCGAGATTTTCCTACTCAAGAAAGGTCATCTGAAAAACTGTACGGCATCTACCTAGTGCAATACGTTTCTTTTAGAATGAAATAATAATAAAAAATAATGTACAAAAATAATAGTGTGGGAAGCACGAAAAAAACATATTTCCAAAAATGTATCTACATTTTTCAACAATTTTCCTAGATTTTCCTCACAATTATTTTTGAACGTTATAGAGTCTGGACCGATCTCCTATGATTCTACTATCAAATGTTACAAACGGCGAACAGTTTCATATCACGGTTTCAGGATGTGAAAAATAAAATGTTCAGTTTACCACTGCGCTTTTCTGCACAAGAGAAAATGTGCGCGATAGTGCTGGAACCGATGGTGGCATGATAAACTATCGTTCTGAATGGTTTTGCTGCTGTTTCAAATCGCGACACTTTTTCCCCATGGGCTCATAGTCTATAAATACAAAAACTAAATAGCTTTGAGTGAATAAATAGATACTACTAAACATATAAATGAGCTATTTTTATTAGCCAAAAAAAAACAGCGCCTAGGAGTAGCTATTACTGGCTGCTTATTTAAAAATATTTTAACAGTAGTATAATATGTAAATATGTACAGAATGATATCAAGTGATATGAATCACGAATTTGAATAGGATTAGATTTGATTTAACGGCCAACGAAATTTTAAAACCTTTATGGTATTTTCGCAGATCACATTAAGCCATAGTATAACAATGTTTTTCGTAGAGGATGCAGAATTGAAATTAGCCCATTCGTACTTTTACAGTATAATAAAAAATGATGTTTTAAAATGTATTTCTTGACAACCGAGCTTTCAGAATAAAGCGCATAGAGAGAATTGTCTAATGTCAGTAGGTGGCCGATATGGCCGTGAACGTTGTGCCCACCTTCGCTATTAGTTTACGTATTTCATTGCAATTTAAAAAAAACTGTATCAGAATTCTCTTCTATTAGCTGCAGCAGCAGAATCAACAGTGAATGTAAAGTAAAATCTATCAACTCAACTGATGTTATCCATCAGTCTTTACCTTATAATTATACCACTTTCCCTTGTGTCAGCAAAGCTTACACTTGCATTATATCTAGATCAAAATTGGATCATGGTCTATTATTGGCCCATCTTTATGAAATTGTAGTGGTGCGATCTCCCTATTGCAGTTATTGTGATAATGATGAGATAGCAGATACAAACCATTTGTTGTGAAAATAAAAAACCGGCGTTAGACCTTACGAGATCCACTTCACAGATCTACTTCAATATAATATAAAACCACCAACTTGTATCACATCTCTGTTAGGTACAGGAAATCAAATATTTTTGATTTAATAGTAAGATTTGTCAAGGCAACTAACTAATATTGATATTTGATGAATTATATAGTATATTATATCAGATAATATATGTGGCAAATAACGAGAGCCGATGCCTTTGCTACCATCACAGACACACATAACAGATGTTCCTTTACTTTCTTCAATCAGCTTGAACTTCATGAACAGATATTACAATAGAGCAGACTTCTAGCAACGAACATTAACAAGACAAGAAGGATCACTCTAAGCTCCTCCCCTCGTAGCACCGTAAGTCTCCTACGCGCGTTATGCATAAACAGGTTGTCCGTCGTAAGGATATGTAAAGAAATATACAGTTGTCCTTTTGAGTGAGCGAATTTTCCTTTAGAAATAAAATAAACACTTACGTACTTAGTGTTTTGTGTTTAGTTCTGCAAACAGAATGATGGAAAGGCAACATACGTGGAAAAATGTATAAACAATACTATGCACTTTATAAATGGCTGGAAAATTACTATTACCTCTGCTCTGTCTTTATGGGAAACCTTAAAATGCAGGAATTATTCATTTCTTTTAACAAGGAACCTTAATCAGGATTGCATTGAAAAATTTTTTGGTCTGGTAAGAAATTGTTGCGGAAACTCGAGAAATCCAACCCCAATTCAATTTTGTAGGGCATTCAAGAAATTATTTTCTCCAAAAAATATTTTAATGAGGTTAAAGGTGCCAATTGTATTAAAGATATTAATACAGTTTTGCTCAATGTAACTCCTGATATGCTAGAAGAATATAAAAATATCGATGTACCTATATTGACAAATAATAGCTCTTTAACAGTTTTCACATGCGACTATAGAAATCTTTCAAGTACGGATGGCAATGCTATAGTTTACATTTCTGGCTATCTATTGAGGAAATGTTTGCTGCAACACTCTTGTAGTGCTTGCACAAAGTATAATGATGAAAAGACATTACCAAAAGAAGCGGCTGTATTTTTAGAGCATAAAGCATATTCGACTTCTAAAAACTATGGAGGTCTGAATGTACCTCCTAGTAATATTGTAGAATATGTTAAACATCTAGAAATTATCTTTGTTGAAAATTTTAATAAAATTAGTTGTCACGTTGGAGCGACCCTTAGAAAAATATATGAAAATTTACTGTTTACACATCCTTGTAAAGAGTTTCCTCATAAATATTTTTTAAACCTATATATTAGGCTGCGGATTCATTTTACAATTGAATTTGCCAACCAGGATATAAAAAATAGATATTCTTCGAAACAATCAATGAAACCTAACATAAAATTAAATATCTTAAAACATCTTTGAAAACCGGCATGTTCAATATGAAAGACTTTCAAAATTCATAGATTTTAACTCATTCGGTTAAACTCCTTTGGTTTTGGATGGTTCGTGTATCGATTCTCACAATTTTCGAATCGCGATAATTATTTTTCCCAGTACCCGTATTTTACTGTTAGGTAAGTTGGTACTCTTTGATGGCCTCGGATTTGAAACAACCTGTAATGACCTGTATACATTTTATATTAGAATACCTATTTAAGTTGGCATTTGCAAACATTTTATTGTTAATTTTTATACCTACTATTCTCATTTGTAGCTTACTACATTATTACTTTTTGATGTAACTTTCATTTTTTCCTTCATTTTTGCTGCCAGTTCTTTTTATAATAATGTTTAGATTCACCAACCAAATATCCTGACGATATTCCCTTTTTTATTTTAATTCCCATTAAGCGGAATAGGTTACAATAACAATTATTGCTAAATGTTTTTAAATCACCCTGGTAAGTGAACGTTTATTCGTTTTAATCGCTAGCGGTTTGTATGAACCTCGTATAAGCAGGAGCACGTGCACGGCTCCAGGAATTTATCGAAATCGTCGGCGTGCTTGTGTAAAATGGACTTGAAAGTTCCAACGGAGAGTGACCCTTCTTGTCTGGTTAATGTTCGTTGCTTCTAACTACAGTATTCAGCACCTCCGAAATGTAAATATTAATTAAGTCTATTTGTAGACCACCACTCTTACGTACAGGAGGCGCAGCTCATTTGTCCTCCTGCGTATGGAAAATACAGACCCTTAAACATATGGTGAATACAACGAAGTATCAAGGGCTGTCATTATAGAATTTCATTAAGAACGTTCATCAAACTGTGGGAGACGATAAATCTCCTATTCTCTTCAGTAACGGTAAATAATATTCTGGTTTATCGGTTAGGTCAATTGTTCTAGTGGCATTTCTATAGAGATACTACATGCAAGAAGTCAGCTCGGAGCCCGTCAGTCTGTAAGAGAGAAATGGTAAGTCAAAGGTTCTGGCTGACTTTCTCTAGTGACGCTCTCTAGTGTCTCTTTCTCTCTCACCAGACTTAAGACGGACATTCCCACTTACACAACGGTCTCTATAGCTTGTTGCTTCTATCTGTAGTATCTCTATGATCATTTCACAGTTAAAATTAAGTGTATCCGAAATTATGGTACAATAAACGAACGTCAAAATTTTTCCTTGAGTACTAGGAAAAAACATGACCTAGAAAACTTTTTCCTGTGGCGCTGGGGGAGACTTTGAATTGATTTACATTTTGCCTCCTTGTTTAGAGCAGCCACAAGCCCCTATTGCGTAGAGCTGAGCTGCTTGTGTGGAACTATACAATATATGTTTTTTTCATCTGATTCCTGCGGGTGTATCCCTTCTTTTCTACGCACCTGTGGCTACATATTGAAAACAATAATGTATCTGATAGTATCACACTTTCCATTATCATCCCACCATTTCCATCTCTGTTATATTGTGTAATTACAAATTTTGTTTGTACACACAAAAACTCTAATTTAACTGTGTAAACAAACGATTGTTAAATGTAATTTGTTATAATTTTGCGTTAGAATTGTTGAAACAAAGATGTGTTTTTTGCGAGGTTACTTTCGTTGTAGCAAAAGATATTTAGTGATAAACAGTGTGTTTTTGGTTGGTCTTTTCTTAAAAAATGGTTGTTGTGTCGAAGTCACGGATAAGGTAAGGTACTATGTACTAGATAATGTGCTAGATAGGTATATTTAAAGAGTGAATAATGCTATTTGTTAGTTTCGAAATGAATTTGTTTCAATTCATTTAAAAATTTATACGTGACTAATTACTTATTAGAATTATATTTGCAAATAAGGAAACGCGGAATTACCGAAGTCACGAGCCCATGGATCGGTAAAGATCCCTCCACGTACCGACTCTATACCTTATTTAACGTTTTTAGATTTTTTTGCCGCTCCTAATTTTCGTTTGCAAAATGGTAAACAATTATTTTCTTTGTATAGCGACATATTAATTTTTTCTGAAAGACGACATAATAAGTATCTAATGCCACCTTCCTTTTGATGCTAGATTCAATAGGCTGGCTGTCGTGAATGTACTTATGGCTAGAGTTTTGGGAAGTGGCTCTAAAAACCATTAGACAGTGCCATCTGCAAGAGCCTTACTTAAACGCCTCTGCATTAGACACTACAGATAATTAACAAATAATACTCATACCTCCTGCTGAGAATGTCCACGATATTTATTTGAAGGTCACTGATTACGTATATAAACGTCTAGATAGCTGAAATAATTTTGAATTTTTCAATTTTTTTTTCATACCTTTCGTCAACCACTTGCAGTTTGACAGTTTGGGGTAGTATACATAAGTATTTACTTTGAAATATAAAATAGGGTTCAAAGCATACAAAGGTCTGTTATAATAGTTGCTTTCAGATGGGCAGTGAGTTTTCTATGTTTTTATGGACCTTTTTGACGGCCTTCCGCATATAGTACTTCGAAAACATGGATGAAATTACACACTTCTTCTTCATATTTAAGAAATACGATAGCAGAACTTAATCATTTATTGTGATTACGCTCGGGTTTTCTTTCCATTTATTGAATTCGGAAAATACCTTTTCATAATGTTACCTGGACTTCGCAATAATTGTAGAGCTGCTTCTTTAGCTTCCTGAAGGATTATCAGTAGAAATACCCCTAGGGTCTTGATAATACCGAGATAATTTTGTAATAGAGAATGCTGAAAGCGTGTTGCTTGATAATTGCCCAAGGCCGCAGGCCGAGGGCTATTATCTTTGAGCAACACGCTTGAAGGATTCTCTACGACAAAATTTTGAGTATTTATCAAGACCCGAGGAGTATTCGATAAGATAATTTTTTACTTTGTAGATATCAAAAAATTGATTGTCAATCTGACGTTTAATAATTTATTAGTTATAATCAAACAAATATTATTCATTTTCATTCAAAACTACAGTTGTGAAAAGTACAATTGGTAAATTAATTGAATGGTTAGATGCAATACCAAATATTCGCGACATTTTTAATTCAGTTGTCAGTTTGACGTTTAATTAATTTTTAATAAAAAATAAACACCAAACTGAAAACACCACATGTAGGGTATTATCGCTGTAATACAGCGGTGATTGGATGAAATTTGACACATGACTTGAAATTAAGTAATTTGATTGGTTACTATATTCATTAAAAAATTATCAGTAGTAATACCCCTAGGGTCTTGATAATACCGAGATAATTTTGTCATAGAGAATGCTGAAAGCGTGTTGCAACACGCTTGAAGGATTCTCTACGACAAAATTTTGAGTATTTATCAAGACCCGAGGAGTATTCGATAAGACAATTTTTTACTTTGTAGATATCAAAAAATTGATTGTTAATCTGACGTTCAATAATTTTTAATACAAACTTTATCAGTTTTAATCAAATATTTATTTTTATTTAAAACTACAGTTGTGAAAAGTACAATTGGTAAATTGATTGAATCAATAGAAGCAATACCAAATCTTTGTGACATTTTTAATCCAGTTGTCAGTTTGACGTTTAATTAATTTTTAATAAAAAATAAACACCAAACTGAAAACACCACAGGTAGGGTATTTTCTCTGTAATACAGCGGTGATTGGATGAAATTTGACACATGACTTGGAATTAAGTAATTTGATTGTTTACTATATTCAGTAAAAAATTATCTCAGGAATAAAATCGCTTTCTTGCATTTTTCACAAATGGAGTCGATCAACAATCGAAACTAAATAGCGACCATTCATTATCTCCCAATTTTTTTCAAATCATTTCAATGTTGTATGCATTCCGCTCCATAAGATAAAAAGAAACACAAAATAGAGTTGTACGGTGACCATGTTGAACTATATTTTAAAAAGAAGCTCAGTATAACTGAAATTTTATTGCTTAACTGGTTATCATTTTTTAACGACGCCAATTATTTTCTTTGCAGTAATAGGTATAGTTTTTTCACTCTAATATTATTTTTTAGCGTTGCCGAAGTGAGATGACTGTTACAAAAAATGGTTCAATCCCAGTATATTGGCACTCGTCAGGAATTGATAATGAAATCGTATTATCCTCCCCCCCATGTACAGACGATTTCGGAAATCTCATAACAAGAGTTTGCAGGAACAAAACTTGGATACCTGCAAACCCCTGGGAAGTTTGTTCAAAAGTTACGCAGTACGGAAAACGCTGTCCGCTACAATTCGAAGAAACATCAGACGGGTGTATTTTTTTTGCTGCCGCTCAACCATGGGGTAACATATGCAGTTTAGAAGCATTAACTGAAGATTATAATAATACACCGATTGAAAACGAACTTTTTTGGTTGCCTTACAAGAGATTAAGTCAATATGGACATTTTGAATCATTAACTTTTGGAGATAAGTTAGGTACACCGTTTAAGAAACCTATAAAAGGGGTTATATCTGACGAAGATTTTTTTAATAAAAATTGCTTGGTAGTTAACGTTACTTCAGAAGAGTACTACCCAGAGTTTTGCTATAAACATCATCGATATATCTGTCAATTTTCTAAAGAAGAAGTTAATGCAAAATGTCCGAAAAATTGTAAAAGTGCCGATTTCTTTTCAGATGTTTGCTATTGTAAAACAATTCAATCTTGTTCTCAATTAGCTTCTGTTAAAACAATGTTCGACTATACAATATTGTCAGATTTAGCAAATGATGATGAATGTGCTGTAAACACAATAAGTTACCCAAATTTATTTATACAAGGATTTAAACAATCGTTTAGTCACAATTCTTGGTATTATACAACAGAAAATTTAACTCATTCTTTATGCGTTGCTGAAAAAATGAAATACAGCTCTGTCGGAGATGCTGAGATGGTACTGAACTTTGACAACAAGGAAGAAAAATTGTACTTGACTATATACTCACCGGAAAGTCTTTATAACGATGCCAGTGAGGACACTATTTACTGTTACACTAATGCTGCTTCTTATGCGATAAAAAAGAGAAAAGAAGTTGATAAGGTAATTGAAAACAAAAAAATTTCCAAATGGTACAACGTATACGAAGTTGATTTGGAAGAAGAAATTGGTAGTTATTACTGTGAAGCTTACAAAAGTATCAATAACGTCGATAAAATAACATCGAATACTGTATTGGCTTACAAATCTAAAATCGGTAGTGAATTTGCTGTACGAATGGAAATTAATAACATTTGTTTGTTATTTGACTGTAACCAAACTCATTTTATCAATTTCAAAACAATTATCAATAAATCTTTGATTGCATTGAAAGAAGTAACAAGAGTAATGGACATTCACCATTTCGATTTAGTATCTATTGATTTATTGCTTCATATATCAATTAAAGATACAAACGATATTTTAGAATCTCTTGATTATATTAAAGAAAATGTTGAGCGTCTACGAAGTATACAAGATATGCATATAATTTATATTAGAAGCAGTGAATATTGTCTACCGGAAACTTCAAATAATTTAAGTTGGCCTTTAACTCCTTTAGGTCAAAGCGCAGTATCTGATCAAAAATGTCTTCAAGAAAACGGCTTGCCAGTTGTGAGAATTTGCGGAGGTGATTTTCTAACAGGTGCTAGATGGGGCGATGTTGTAGGAAAATGTGCCAGTGATGTAGAGCTACCAGAAAGCACTAAATACATTTACTCTGCTCTACAACAAAATTTAACTGATGAAACAGTCAATAACGTTACCAACATTATACAAAACGATCAAAATCTACCAGTACTTTCCATTTATTATACTTCGAAATTTTTAGATAAAATTTATTCCGAAATAAACGTATCCTGCAGTTCAGTAGACACTACCACAAACGACTCTTGCAACTCAGTCAGCAGTACCATCAACATAATCGACAGTTTACTAAGCGTGAATAAGGAAAATTTGATCAATTCTCAAGATCTTTTAAACGTTACCGACGATTTAATAGATTTGGTCGATAATATTTTGATAAATTCAATAATAGATTTTGACACATTATTAGTACAAAAAGAAAATGTAATAATTCACATAACTAATCCGATTTTAAGTGGGATATATGGTTGGGTAGTCTACCAGGAAGATGGGATGGAACCTTTTATAGCTAATCTTGGTCAAAATAGTTCACTATACGACGTAGGTCCTAACGCATTAGTAGCTATTTTAATACCAGAAGAAATTTTAACGCATAAAAACAATTCAAATATTACAATTATAACTACCATTTATTTTAAAGACTCTTTCTTCGGGAGCAATCAAAGAAAAAAACCAGTTG
Source organism: Galerucella tenella (assembly GCA_910591685.1). Lineage (NCBI taxonomy): Eukaryota > Metazoa > Arthropoda > Insecta > Coleoptera > Chrysomelidae > Galerucella > Galerucella tenella. Next base: position 44,153 of record CAJUYH010001196.1, on the reverse strand, counting down.
GGCCTGTTGTAAGCATTTCCATTCCAGAGTTTGAAGCGTTTATACCCAGCAATATACCTCTACTGTTTAAAGTAACTAACAATAGCAATACACCAGAGTGCGGATTTTGGGATTATGGTAAGAAAAACGTTAGAAAAAAAGGACAATGGTCTACAGTTGGAGGAAATTACTTAGGAAAGATTGATGATGTAAATAATTATCATGTTTGTATGTATTCTCATTTAACACACTTATCCATGCTGAGAATTACTACGGAAATTTCTTTGAGCGTTACAGATGATGCTATTCTAGACGTTATTTCTATAATAGGTGATGTTTTAACTATCCTCGGTATATCAGGAATCTTTACAACTGCTTTTTTGTTTAAAAGATGGAGAAAGAAGCAAGGTACGATAATTTTACTAAATCTATCGATATCTATCCTTTTAGAAACGTTTTTCATGCAAATAAACGACACACAGTTGTTTGTAACAATACACAAATGTTCTATTTTCGGAATTTTATTACATTACTTTGTTATATGTAAATTCTGTTGGATGCTGGTATATTCTTTTTTACAATATATGCGATTTGTTAAAGTTTTAACTATTTTACCGGAGAATATAGTATTAAAATCAACTATTTTCGGTTGGGGATTTGCTATATTACCCGTAGCTATTGTTAATATCACCGATTCAACTACGTATACAAAGAAAAAATATAACTTTTGTTACCCCGTTGGAAATTCTTTGTATTTTGGAGTATTGTTGCCGATAGGTGTAATAGTGTTTGTTAATACCTTCGTCTTTTTTGCCGTAATGCGCGAAATTACATCCAACTCTGTAGAATCTCACGGAAGTAAAGAAAATGTTCCGAAACTACAAATACAACTAGCATGTCTGTTATTTTTCGTTTTAGGTGTACCTTGGATGTTTTGGATGTTCGCTAATTTTGTTTATATAGAATGGTTAAAATTAACATTGATCTATTTATTTAGTATAACTTCGAATGTGCAGGGTTTTATTTTATTCTTGTTTTACGTTCTTTTAAATAAAGAAACTAAGCTGGCTTGGGCAAATTATTTTTGTAAATATAAAGCTAAATCGTTCACGGCTAGCGTCAAAACTTCTAGCAAATCGTGAAAATAGGTATTCATTTTCATTTTGATAACAAAATATCAATCAATATCACTTACATATAGTTGCCATTGTTTTTGTTGGTAGATGTTAGGAAATTGTGGTGATATTTTGAACAAAATTATTCTACTGCAGAAATACGAGTAATACACGCACATAATTGTGCAGTCAGAGCTATTTGTACCGAATATACCGCCCCATGACTCTCCCTTTATGCTTTTTCTGCTCTTTGATGTACCGTTTATAAGAGAGACCGTAGTCCTTATCTGGGGCCGTATTCTCGACAAGTGGTATTCTTGATTCGTTAAGGCGCGTATTCATCTGAGCACGAACGGGAACGAAGCAAGGTGAGGCAGAGCGGATGCCTCGCTTGTAAATTTTTTGGTCGCGGCGACGAACGAGGCATCGATCCATCCGTACGGACACTGAACAGTGATTCGTCAAGATGGGGAGGACGTCGACTGTTTGATAGTGGCCAGTACTGCATTTGGAGTTATAGCTGGGTTATTAAAAAAAAAAGAAACGCTGGTGGACGACATCTTTATACCGAAATAGGTTGACTACCAGAGGTCATCATTTTTAAATAGCATGGTGGACGAGGAACATAATGGTCATTTTCGAAACTTTACCAGAATGTGTTCTACAGACTTTTATTTTTTGTTGGAATCCATTCGTGATAATATTTCTCGAAGCGATATAAAATTTCGTAAAGCTGTGACAGCCGAAGAACGATTGGCTATATAACACTGAGATATTTGGCGAGGCAGCTGAAACGCACAAATGCCGTCCACATATAATCAAATTTTTCTTTGAGGTACCGACTCCCATCGGATGACGTTCTAACTGCCTCGGACCGTGCGTCGCACAAGAGAATGTAGTTTGCCGCGCCTCGAAAGCACGTCCATAGCACGTTCACATACGTATGATCGTTCAGCGTCACCTCGCCTCGTTCCCGTTCGTGCTCTGATGAATAAGCGCCTTTAACATTGATGCGTATACGTTTTCAAAACGAGTGTTTACAGCGAGCTCATTATTTGTATCGTTCGTTTTATAGTTTTGTTGACGTTTATTGAAAATATTATATTTGTTGTCAACTTCGAAGAAAAGTATTTTTTAATTGTCAAAAATATTTTGAAAAAATTGAAGACGAAGAAGTACGGTTAACGTTGATTGATGCAATGCAAGATTATTTCTTATTTCTGTCCATTTCCTTCCGGCATCTTTGAATGTGAAGTTATTTGAAAATTTATTAGATTGGGGATCTGAGTTTTGTTGGGATAATCGATAAGGTAATTTTTCTGGCAGTCGGTCATTTGGCTTTTTTTATCTCGATGAGACATCATACAAATTTAAGTTTTCTTCAATTCCATGTAAATCACAAATGTGGATAATCTTTCACTTTGCCAGTTGTCAGTTTTTGATTTCAAGTTTACAAAACGTTAATTTACGAACCAATTTCTGTAATTAGTGAGATGTTGCAGTGATGGCCGATGTAATGATCGTATCAAAGGTAATACCAGGAGTGCCTCAAATTTTATCGATAATTTTTTCTTTTCTACGAAAACTTGTTTATTTGGCAAAAATATGAAAACAAACCGATTGATAAAATCACGAGTCCTTTAGGACGAGGGATTTTATCTAAATTCGGTTTGTTTGAATGTTTTTGCCTCAAATAAACAAGTTTGAGTGATGAAAATAAAAAATTATGTGATAAAATTTGAAGAGCGAGTTGTATTTGGGAAGATTATTTTTTTCAACAATTTAATATTTTGTATTACCTGAATGTTCAATATTCTCTTGGGTGATGGCACTCAATGGGTTTGCGTTCATTTTTCAATAAACTTCGAAGCACTTTTAGTTGTCAATAATGACAAATTCAAAGTAAAATGTAAACAAGGTATTATCGACGAGGAAGCAGAATTATCAGTAGTAATACCACTAGGGTCTTGATAATACCGAGATAATTTTGTCATAGAGAATGCTGAAAGCGTGTTGATGGATAATAGCCCAAGGCCACAGGCCGAGGGCTATTATCTTTGAGCAACACGCTTGAAGGATTCTCTACGACAAAATTTTGAGTATTTATCAAGACCCGAGGAGTATTCGATAAGATAATTTTTTACTTTGCAGCTTTCAAAAAATTGATGGCCAATCTGATGTTTAATAATTTTAAATACAAACTTTATTAGTTTCAATCAAATAGTATTCAGTTTTATTTAAAACAACAGTTGTGAAAAGTACAATTGGTAAATTAATTGAATCGTTAGATGCAATACCTAATCTTCGCGACATTTTTAATCCAGTTGTCAGTTTGACGTTTAATTAATGTTTAATAAAAAGTAAACACCAAACTGAAAACACCACATGTAGGGTATTATCGCTGTAATACAGCGGTGATTGGATGAAATTTGACACATGACTTGAAATTAAGTAATTTGATTGGTTACTATATTCAGTAAAAAATTATCAGTATAATACCGAATGATTGGCTAGAATAATGTATTGCTATTGGTTAAAACCACCAAAATGTCAGATTTTGACAAGTGAAAAAAATAATCATATATAATACCACGAGAGTGAAAATTTTGTCGGCAAAATTTTTCGATTGTCATGAAAGTTTGTTGCTTGGCAATTTTGCGAATGACATTTTTAACAAAACCACGAACCGTTAGGCGAGTGGTTTTGGATTAAATGTCATGAGCAAAATTACCTGAAAGCAACAAACTTGAAAACGACAAGAGAAAAATTTTACCTTACAAAATTTTTAATTGAGTGGTATTCGACATGACTATTTCACGAGAGAAAAACTAAAAAATCATTTGTTTAAACGTTTTATTTATTGCAAACTTCAATTATACAAAGCCGAAAAAATAATAACATTATGAAAAAAAAATTACTTATTTTTATGTAAAAGTACAATTATTATAATTGTACGTTGTAGCATTATTTTGGGGATTGTTTTGCATCATAACCTGTGATGAATTTAAGTTAGAAACTGAGGATTCCTTTTCTTTATTTTTATTTTTTCGAAGGTTCTCTATAAGTTGGAAATGGTGTTCTTCATTTAATTGTAAATATGGTTTCAAAGAATGGGCAGAAGAATGTCCTGTGAGCTTAATTACTTCTTGTTCACCAACTTCTTTTGCTAATGCAGATATTGCTATGTGAATGATTGGTTATTTATATTTTTTTTTGTGTCTATACCAATTGATTCTGCCGATATTTTCGTCCACTTTGAAATTGTATTAATTCCCAATGGTGAATTTTTGTACCATAGTCCTTTCTCCCAATTTGGATGTACTGTTAAAAATAATCTTGTTGTTGTAAGATAAGGATTGGATCCTCTTTTTTCAATAATTTTTAAAAATAAACGAACGGGACACAAATTTTTGTTAGTATTATTTCTTACCAGCCACTTACTGCCAGATAAAGCTTTTGATCCTCCTTGTGTCGTTTTGGAAAATATTGGATTATATTATACCCTGCCAGTAAAATTATCTTTATCTAATTCCGCTATCAAATGTGACACTTTACGTCACTCCTTGACGTTAGGTAACGTCACATTTTTCATAACCTTCATATATCAGTTATGAAAATTAGTTATGTAAAAACTTTACGTAACTGTTTATGTTTCAACATAGAGATACCACACGAGTTTCAAAGAATGATTTATTAATTAGGTAGGTACTGTCAAAACTGACAATTATTTCATTATTTAAACTGTACAAGTAACCCATTATTTTAATTCAATAGTATTTTGAGATTTCTGTATCTATCTGTATCTGTAGAGTGGGCAGGGTGAGTGTGTAGGCTCACAGCACTTAGGCCACATGTGACCCATTGTACATCCTCCCGAGGAGTTGTCCTCCTAGGTCATTGTCCATCCTGTCCTTCTCAGGAAGGTGGTCAGGTCACTAGGAGACACCTCCTTTATATCGGCAGGTGTAGGCCAAGACTCACCGAACACACACTCTCTTATTGACGATAACTCCGGACACTCGCATAAGACATACCTGACAGTTTCATCTTCCTGTTCACACATCCTGCATAGAGGTGTGTCTACTAACCCCATAGTATGGAGGTGTTTCCTTAGTTGACAGTAACCAGTCAGAAATCATACTGTTAAACGTAGGTTTTTCCTGGTCATCGCCAAATATTTCTTCGGCGCCAGCTTTCCAGGGTCGCCCAGGGTGATCCTGGCAAGACTGCATCCTTTGATTCCATCCCATCTCTTAAGGGATTGAGCATGGGTGTAACGTTTGGCTAGTTCCGCAATTGTCGAAGTCGTTAGGCCGTAGGTGTCACTGGGTCCTAGAATTTTCAGTCCAGCGGCTTCCCTGGCTAAAGAATCAGCAATGCGATTTCCTTTACTCCTGTCGTGCCCTTTAACCCACCTCAGGATAATATTGTTATCTGCCGAGGCGTCAGCTAAATCTTGGTGGCACTCTAGTACTAGCCTCGATATAACACGTTGTCTGTTCAAGGCTAATAGGGCTTGTCTACTATCAGTGCTTAGTTAGTTCTATTTTTTTTTTTTTTTTTTTTTTTTTTTTTTTTTTTTTTTTTTTTTTTGAGATTTTGAGATTTATAAACATTGAAAACATTATTCAGGACACAGTTATTTAAAGTAAGTCAATTTTCTGGGTGAATACATCATAGTAACAATACTTCTAACACCATTTGATTCCACTTCAATATTATCATTGTAATTGAAGATTTTATTGAATATTATGAAAGCGCGGAATTAGATAAAACGTTGTACGAGAACACGTTATGAAGAGAGCGGCATTGTTCAACACGCGTAATTTGCAGAACTCGCTAGCGCTCGTTTTGGCAAATATTACGCTTGTTGAACAATATTGCTCTTTCCATAACTAATAACGTAAATATCTATTATTATCATATTATTTTTCAAAGTAACTAATATCACAATAATTAGCAGCTTCATTTCTACGCCATGATAATTCGAACGAACATAAATGAAAAAACTTTTGGTTCTGGTAAACTTCGTGTCCCTCGGAATTTTATGTTAATTTTAGATTTGTTTGAAAGCTTACCTTAAATAAAGCAGATTAGAACAAAAATTTCGCTTGATCATCCAGTAATTACTTCAAAAATCACGATTTTAGTTAAAAAAATTGTACTTTTTCAACACTAATTCATGCTATTTCACGATAAATATTTTCACTTTAAACAGTAAAGGTTATTATCTTGAACTAAATCTCAGTCTGTTTCACACAAAAAATCGGAAGAAAATACTTAAATTTTGCCAATTTTTAGAAATATTCGCAAGCATAAATATTTTCGTTTAACACTTAAGCTTATAAAATTGCACACTAAAATCTTATGTCAAAGCTTATGTCTAGATATCGTAGGTTCACAAATTAGGATCAGGTGACACTTCCTAACGGCGTTGTCAAATGATACATTGTAATAGATTACATGAATATATCACAATATAAAATTATTTGCATTTATAATCGTGAATATTTATATAATAGTTAGGTTAACAATTTTTTTTCTTATTCTTTTGCTCCTTATTCAATGATATTTTAGTTATACTTTGATCTGTGTCAGTTGGTCGGGAAGCAGTATGTGTTGAATTATGATGCTTTTTTTTGCTCTAGTAGAAATCCCATGAAGTCAGGCAATTTGAGGCGAAGAAATGTATTCCCTTCCCCTTCTCGAAAAAGTGTCTAATAATTTGTAATCCACATGAATGCGCGCCGGGTCGACGTTTCGCAATTCGCGCGCGCGAAACTTCGACTCGGCACGCTCACTTCGCTCGCGATATCAATAAATCAATCCAGATCTTTGAATTATAAAATTCATTTATAAACATATATACTGACTTCCCTTCCCCTTTTTGGAAAACATCATATGGAATAAAAATCATTTTATATTCATGTCTATCTATACATAAATGTTTATTCCCTTCTCCTTCTCGAAAAAGTGTCTAATAATTATTTGTAATCTACATGAAAGCGCGCCGGGTCGACGTTTCGCAATTCGCGCGCGCGAATTGCGAGACGTGGATCCGGCGCGCTCGCTTCGCTCGCCATATCGATCAATCAATCTAGATCTTTGAATTAGAATATCCATTGATAAGTATACTGACTTCCCTTCCCCTTTTTGGAAAACATCATATGGAATAAAAATCATTTCCTATTCATGTCTATCTATATACAAACATGTTTATTCCCTTCCCCTTCTCGAAAAAGTGGCTAATAATTTGTATGTATGAGGTTTTTCGATCCTTTTATGAAAACTATATTTTCCCATTTATACAAGTCGAATGTGAAATAATAGCAATATAAATATAAAATATGGCTAAAATTGAATAGAACAATCCACTGGAGCTGTGTTCTTGCGATTATTTTAAAAACCCTTCTTTTTTATAATCAGCAATATGTTCGTGATATTACGAATATTTATATACCTACTTATCGGGACATTTGACGTTAATTTTCAACTAAAAATCACAAAAGTTTACATAATTATTTATTTTTACTCTAACGTCATAAAGTATACGTACCAAGTTAGTACCTGTGGAACATACAATATTATGTCTAAAAAGTACATTTTCAATACCTACATACATTTTAGATCATAAAGATAGTAAGTAGATCGGTGTTATATGAGAAAAGATAAATCTAAAATCTTGGTGTTATTTCCAAGCCGTAACGAGCTACGGAAATGAAAGCTGGCAACATTGCCCATTCACCGCTGTTTCTTAAATTTGTGACCATCCGATATCAAGACAAAATTGTCAAAAACTGTCAAATATTTAAAAAAAATGACGGATTTTTGGTACTTTCAATTGCGATTTTCTCTTCCAAAAGTGAATAATCCAAGAATTTGTTTTTATTAAAACGTTCTATAGCAATAGGGCTTTCTATTAAAAAAAATCGTTGCAAAATTCCGAGGGTCGCGAACCTTACCGGACCCAAACTTTTTTTGTAACCCATCAGGATTATCTTCAGAATAGCTTTCTACCATTTCCATTAATTCTTCTTTGGTAAACGCGTTAGAACTTTTTTTTCTGGTTTCAGGTTCAGCCTGAAGCTTTTTACGTTTTGTATCCCTGGCCAATCTAGCAAATTTATAGGTAATATCTTTAAATGGATCAATTTTGATGGTAAATTCTAGAAAATTTTTTTCCTGGACCATTTGAGCAGTCGTATTCCAAAGTGTTTTCACACTAGCTTTAGTATAATCAGTTCCATATATTTTTTTCATGTTAAAACCATAATCTTCAAGAATTTTTGCTATAACTTGTTCAGAAGTATCCTTTTCTAACGTATAATTACGTGCGTCCATAAACATTCTAAACTGTTCCCACGCAGACTTTTTTGTCTTCATTGTATTTCGCGGTATACTTTGCTTAATTGTACTCTCCATTTCCTTTATTGAATTATTTCCAAATCTTGTATTATTCATGTTAATAATACTTATTTAAATTTTTGAAACAGTTTTAATAATTTTTAGACAGTTGAATAAATAAATAAACAACTTAGTTTCCTTAGAAACCACTAACAAAGATTTTATATTGAATTTTATCACAGAGTGATAGAATTTTATACACATAGATTTGATATATTAAACGTCAAAAAATTGCCGCGACAAGACAAAAAATTGCCAGTTCAAAACCTTCAGATTTTGTCAGTTATCAATTTACTCTAGTGAAATAGTCAATATAATACCGAATGATTGGCTAGAATAATATATTGCTATTGGTTAAAACCACCAAAATGTCAGATTTTGACAAGTGAAAAAATAATCAAGCGTATACGTTCCAAACAACGAACGGTCGTCAAAAATATCACTTCAAAAAAGTCGCACATCAACTATTCGTTTTGATGCGTATACGTCAAAAAGCTCACTTTTCGAGAATACGGCCCCAGGCTCAACAGCATTTTTCCTAGGTTCTCCTTAAAAATCTTCCCTTGTCTAATGTAAGTTTGAAATCCTGTTTGGCAGACTTAGGGTGAAATTCATAGTCGACACTTGAGGGTCACTCATACTTCACTCATCCTTATAGACCTATCCAAGATGCTGTCAAATGATTTTCAAGATGGCCGCTGGTAGACACACAAATCTTTTGTTATTGTATGTGAAATCTGTTTAGTTCGGTCAATTTACGCGTCTTCTGTGGTCTTCTTTAATCTAAAGGTTCAGTTCTTTATTGTAATGTGATTAATTATAAATAATTCAGTGTGAAACTAGAAAATATGCCTACCACTTGAAAATATTTGTATGCTGACAAACTCTTATAAGCTTTCATTTGTTCATTGGTGTAGAAGCTGTGTGTCAGGACCAAATGGGTGCGATTTTCGAAACCATTCGGGAGTAAATCGTATACGAAAAATGACCATTTTCGTATGAAATTTAAATAACCTAATTTTCGACATGCTCAAACGGTAATCGTATACGAACACTTTCGTATGGCTTGTTTCGAGTGGGTTCATTCCATTCGAATAAATGTTTTCGTGTACGGAAAGTGTAAATTTACATAACCTAGATTGAAAATATTTGTGTTTGGTATGTCATTAATTTGAATAATAAATGATATAAGGAGCGATTCTATAAGCAAATGCTAAATTTTAACGCACAGTTAAAAATAAGACAATCTGCTAACCCATTTTTGCAAGTCTATATGCATATTATCTAAGCTTTAAAGTATCATCGGAAAACTCTTTATTGGATACCATACATGTTGAAATTCGAATTATAACCTTGACTAGGTATAGATTAAAACATTCATAATGGCGGAAGCTTTGTCAAATATGACGGCGTACCGTTAATTTTCAACCACTTCTTATAGAATTGACCCTATAAGCAGTTTTTGATGATTTAATTCATTTAAACTTCATTAACGCTATACAAGAAGCGGAAATAAGTGGAAATAAGTCACTGGTGGAAAGTCGACTTCTTGAGTTTCTTCAATAGGAGCAGGGTTATTCATGAGTGTGTGAGGATCAATACCCTGAATAACTCTTATCTTTTCCTTGTATCTTGTGGCAATTTCTTTACAGTCACTCTCTAACGTCAATAGATAATCACTTTTATTGGAACAAGCCATTATTTAAACTTTAAACACGTATAATAGGAAAAAAACTATTAACACAACTATGCACCTATGCAAAACGCAGGCAAATGATCTTTTGTGTGTCTACCAGCGGCCATTTTGTATGTCAGATGGTCACGTGTTCTGGATAGCCTTATTGTATGCAGAGATATTTATCAGGCGAAAAGTGAGGTTGAGTTTAAGTGTAACTTGAGTGAAATATGAGTACAGGTTCCAGCTCCCTTGAGTGAAGATTTCTAACCTATAAACCACGTTTTATACTGTCATTTTTCGATATCAAAATTTTGTTTGGTTGTTATTTGTCTGTTATAGTTTGAAATTTTTCAAGGAAATTAGTATGATGGATGATTTTATTGATTTTGTAGACTATATAGATGATGATAATGCTTACGTTTATCATTTTCCTAGGTTAGTAATCACATTGGTGTAGTAAAAAGCAAAATTATAGATCAATTCATTTTTTAGACGAAACAATGCTCTACACTTAAATTAAACTCGTGTGCCAGTGACACCCTTGCATTTTCCTTTCCAGCTAAGCTGGCACAATCAGTTTTTTTACTTTCTATAAAAAAATATTTACGAACCAGCTCACTTAAGGCTAGTTTTTTGCTAGACGAATAGAGACTTCTCTGGTTTTCTATTTTTCTAAGAAATAATGAACTTTAATGAAATAATATCAGCTACTATAAAAATTTTAAATAAGTATCTAAAATTATCTATTAACAGTAAAGAGCTAAACTGAGAATCAAATACTTGCAGAGGGCTAATACCTACACGAATTGAATACAAATTCGAATATGAATGCAATGCAAAAGATGTCAGATGCTCAGATGAACGTTAAAGGACATTCAAAAATCACAATTGTTAACCAAACGCAACCAAAAGTTCCTAATAATAACATTGATGCCAAACTTTCTTCACTCAAATTGAAGTAAGTATTACTTGAGTAATGACTGTGGATATGAAAAGTCGCCTCGAGCTAAACTCAAACTAAGTTGAGTTTGAGTATGAGTGACTCTCAAGTATCGACTATGAATTTCACCCTCAAAGTCCATGGGCATCTTCATGGTTGCGCATTATTAGGCAAATTATTACTATGAGCTGAGCTGAGCAGATTGTGCTAGAATACGTAATTTTATGAAAATTTCTGTGTAAAACACGTATGTTATAATATAAATTATTAATTGAGGATCCATTGTAATGTATTACCTACTTTATTATGTCTGTTCAATTAGAATTTAAGATGTATCTGTAATTTATTATTATTTGCCGAACTAATTCATTTTATACGATAAAAAATATCAATAAATTATTAAAGCCTTGTATTCACGGTTATTTCATTTACCTACGTTTTTCGATAAGTGATATCTGATAGAATAAACTCAATAAATTAATCTACTCTGGAAATAATCTAGTTGGCTTTTAGATAGATACCAGTGATTTCCTAAAAACAATACAGAATTATTACCATGTTTTCGTTAGATAGACAGCGGCGGAACATATATACGATTCAAGAAGGATCAATATTTTCAATGGTGATTATATGCCAATTGGTATAAATCTTATTTCAAAGTGGTCTCTGCAAGATCTACAGCAGTGTCTCATCTTGCAAAAAGCAGGTATCGATGAACAGGAAATTACGAGGTATAATATTTACTACGTGACTAACAATAGTAAATTCTTCTCCAAATGTCATATAAGTGATTTTTCAAGGACAGTAAGCGTCATTTATATGTAAACAGTGAACACATTATAGCCAAATACTTTTTTCAAGACAGACCAAAAAATATACACATTCTGGACAATTTTTCGTCCAGAAAATAACGTTTTGCCGTTCAAGACCGGAAAATGGACGTGAGGGACAGGCAATAGAATTTAGGTTACAAGACCGCAAAGTAGTGTTTTTCAGGTCGAGACAAGCAGATTTAGGAGAGTCCTGGAAGCTTGGAGAGACCTGAAAAACACTAATTTTCGGTTGCGTTACGTACAATATTTTTTTTAAGACAGACACTTCGATAAACATTTAATTTTTCATTTTACTTTTTATAACAAAGTGATTAACAAAACTAAAACCAGATAAGATAATAAGTTTGACATAAACGACAAATTAACTGTCATCACTCGACAATATATAGAAACGTTGTTACCATAGTAACGAAATCAAGGTAGATTGTATTTTAAAAGAGCGATTGGTAATAGTATATTACGTAACGTGTGTGGTAGGCAGCATTTTACGCACCAATGGAAAAGTAAAGTTATAGTGGCGAGTGCGTAATTCCGTGGGTGCGTAAAATGCTTTACAACACGAGTTACGTACTATACTTTACCTACGACCTGCTTGTACTAGTATTTTATAAGAAGCATAAGAAATAGCAGTTACATAATTAGAGGTGCTTGGTAAACTCCATCTATAGGTATTACTCCATTACCAATGAAAGAAGCACATTGAAAAACTAACGTTTAATCATCATTAATATATTGTTGATAATCATTATCCAATTATAATCAATACATACTCTTAGCCCTTTGGGCTTTTCATAGTTAAACGTGGCCATATCGAATGTTTGCAAATAGTAAATTTTGAATAAAATGGCGACGTCTATTGACAGTTGCTAAGATGTTGCTAGGAAAGCCGTGCGATTTACTTTACAGCTGTGCGTTTTTTTTACAGTGCGTAATAGACATCATTACATTGATACCGACTGTGTGTTATTGACTGATTACAGGGGGGGTCGTAGGTAAAATGAATAATCAGGGACCGGAAAGAGTAGTTTGCCTAACTAGTGCGAAAAGTGATACTTTTCCGCACGCTGTTGCAGATGGCCGAACGACGCTTTAGCGAGTTCAGCCAGCAATCGCGTGCAGAAAAGTCACATTACGCACGTGTTGGGTACACTATTTTTTCTACTAGCATGCGGGAAAAACGATTGGAAAAATGAAAAAAAAAATGGACATCAGGGACCGGCAAAGGCTTTTTTCGGCCGCTGACGTCCATTTTGCGGTCTAGATCGACAAAACGTTATTTTCTGGACGAAAAATTGTACAGAATGTGTACACTTTCTGGTCGGTCTTAAAAAAAAATTTGCTGATATGTTTACTTGACAAGACTCTCGATTTCTTTGGCTTATTACTTATTCTTATTTCCCAAAAATACACGCAAATTGTTGTATTTTTCAATGTTCGCGTTATGCCTCAAATTTAAGACGGACCTTATCATTGAACAATGAGCCCACAAACTAGAACTATTCATTTTCAGTGCCATTTCAGTAAAATATGCCTCCACTTTTTTCCAGATCACCATTAGTTGAACTTTACAAAGGGACCTTCATATACTGCAGCAGATTTCGTCGGCAGAAAGTTTTGCATAGCAGTTCTAGCTGCCTCTACTACCTTGGGAGAGTCCTTACGCACCTCTTAACTCGTTTTCTTCACCGAATTTGAAATATTGAAAATTATCCACGTTTGAAGAATAGATAGTATGTGATAGTGGGAGAATAAGATACATTCTGTGCTTTGCATGGATTGTCTGAATCATTTATTCATATATATATATTATCAGACAAACTTTCCACACTCAGCACATAAAATATCACTTATTCTCCTAGTATCACAATATACTATTCATATGCTATGGAGAACTATGAATTACCACTAAGCTTATCTGGTGCAGATGTGACAGCCATGTCATATAGGATAATGCATAAGTAATAATATTTTTGTTGAATTTTCTTATAAAATATAAAATACAATAAAAGATTGCCTAATCTACCTTAAGTTCTAGTGTACTTACAAACAAAAATGTTGCAAAAAACAAAAAACTTCACTTAACCTTGTCTCATATTATAAGTTAACAAATACACTAGCAAATTTTCATTCCTCGTCATCTAAACTAACATTAGAGTTTGTTCGTATATTTAAATTACTTCTTTGTCGTTAACTGAAGTTAAATTAGTAGAGAGTAGTTTGCATAAGGGCAGTTCTCAATTCGACTTATTGTTGAACTTCATACAAACATTTGAGATTGTCAATGGTGGCGTTCATCCCAACGTGGCGCTACCAGAGCAATTCACCACCTGCTTTTTTATATTCATTGGAGGATTTTAGGTTGAAGATATGAAGCAATCATTTATTATTGTTGCATAGGTGGTGACAAAATGACAGCTTAACGTCAAAAAAGTAAAGTTTGAATCGGTTATAGCGAGTTATTAAAGAAATAGAAAAAAATTTTGAATGGGATGATAAAATATTGACTGCACCATTAACAGCGTCAGAAATTGAGTGAAATTCTAGTGGTATCGATTGTCAGTTGTCATATGTGGTGAATAAATGATGTAAAAAAACGTGCCTATATATTTTCGTTTGAAAAATGGGGAAAAATGAGCACCAGTATCAACTATTAAACTGGATTGAAATCAACAATAAATAAATAATTATAAAAGTTAAACAAGGCTGGTAGTAAAAAATTACATGTTCAGGGCTGTATAAAAACTAACCAAAATATAATGTAGGTATTTATAATAATAGAAAATATAATTGTCCTGTCTCAAATAAGTATTTCTATTTGTCTCTTCATTATTGCTGTATTATTTACCATTAATTAGCACCAAAATTCACGTTTCTCAAATAAAGGCACACAAAAATTTACAGTAAGTCGAATTTAACGGTACCCTTAATTTTTGCGTCTGTGGGGAACCATTATTCAGTTGAAGTCAACAAGAAAATTAGTTTAACTATTAAATTAGGTGCTACCGGCTTTTAAGTTGTTATATTCAAATTTATATAAGCACGTATGAAGAGCGACATATAATTTGATGACCAAATTGATTTGTTTTTCAGAAAATGATTTGTCGTACCTTTGTTATTATTCATCACAGACATTCTTGTGAAATTTTCCCAATCTACATTTTCTTTTTTAAAAGAACACTGTTCAGTAATTTATATAATTGAAAAACTGATCTTAAAACTCAACTATGCTGTTCATTATTTACCACAGCGCTAAAGTCTGCTTTTAAACAATATACTACCTGAGCTCATTTGGTTTGGTTCTCTCCAATATTCGGACAAGATCCTGGTAATCCAGCAATTGAAGAGTTTCTGAGTTATTTAAATGTGAAGCTGGTCCTCATGCTTCTTAGCAACCTTCCTATCTGCTCTTCGACAGCTGGTGTTCCTTCAAACTACAAAAATGCACAAAGGCTCTTAACACCAGGACGACAAGGAAAACAGCGAAGTCAACCCCAAAAGGAAGGAAGCCAGCATAAGCTAGGCCAAAGCGACAACCAATAATACAAAGGCCATACCGTTGAGACTTTCAGTTCAGCTAAAGCTGCTAAAGCACGGGTCACATTAGGCTAGTTGCCAGCCGCGAATTAAGGAAGCCGCTACTATAAGCTTAGTGTGACCACGAAATTCGCAGCTGACACGACCAGCCGGTGAGTATTTGCCAGCGGCTGACGAAGTTGGACATGTTCATCTTTTGGTAGCAGGCAGCAGCGACTAGAAGGTCACGTAATCCACTCGCGCTCGCTGGCGCCAGCTAGCAGCGCAGTCTGAGCACCTGATACTATGAGTCGCACGCCAGCGTCGAGTAGACAAATACGTGGTCTGTTGTTTACACGTATACTGTTGTTTTTATTTGTAAATTTTGTATAAAAACACCGAGATCTTGTTATGCAGCACTCTAAACAACAAAGCCAGAGATCCAAAAATAAACCCATTCGCAAGGTATCTTAAGGTTATTTCCAACTTGAATTTACACGAAATCAACTGTCTAAATCTAGTATCTTGTTTTTTAATTAGCGGGTCAACTAACTCCAGCAATTCCTGGAATTTAGGAACTGACATTCGTGTAACATTTCTGTAAGTTTCTATATTATTATATTATATTATTATTATTATATTATATTATTATTATTATTATTATATGCTCCTAATTCTTCCCTCCTTTGTATCCAAAGCCTACACGACCATCGTCTCTTCTTGCGGTTTAGCATTTCCAAGCAAAGCTCCGTCACACACAACCGCCTAATCACTTGTTTACGTGGACCCACAGACGACATGCTGACTGGAACTAGAATCACGCGAGTAGCCGAGTGTGACCGGGTTTCCAGCCGCTGATAACCAGCCTAATGTGACCCGTGCTTAACGGCCTAGTCACTTCGTGAAGACTCAGCTAGGCAAAGTCTCGACACATGCATTGAAATATGAGTCGGGATTTTAAGTACGGTCAGCTTTGACAAGTAGATCTGCTCTCTAAAGTCGTCTTAGTCGGCTAAGCGTCTGCTCCATATAGAAACAGCGCAAAGCACACACAACACGAGACAAAGAACAGGACAGGAGATAAAACCGACATTTGAACTGGAGATGAGATCGACGCAAGCGACGACCATGACATTCCATCGTATGAGGCTCTTGCTGGATGCATTACTCCTAGATATAGGCAAAAATCTATATTGAGACGTTGGCACTGATTATAAAGAGAACAGATACGAAAGCTCGACAGAGAACAGTAAAAAGAGAGAGAGATGGGTGGACATACCCATTTAAATGCCCATCGTCTTATGTCGACTCCGTTCGGGCTGCTTCGCGGAATTTTTCAACAGGGTTGTCAATTTACATAATATTCCCTTCAATTTACGATCATAGGTCGAATATTTTATAAGCATTTTTTTAAGTGTGATAGTTATACAGATATAAATATTTGATAATTACTTGTTTTCAATCAATTTTATTAACATTAAAAGAATTATAAAATTGAAAAGATTATAATGTATAAAAATCATACCATAAATATATACTTTTTTCACAAACCACATCCTTGGCAACTAGGCACAATAACGGCGACGGCTAACCTAACCTACCATAATCAAAACGTCAAAACATGCTCAAAATCACTTGTAATCTGTGCTTAAAATTCCTAACGCCATTTTTGTTTGCTTCAATCTTTGAAGGTGTTCAATCGGCGATATTAATTGTGTTGTTTGACCAATCGTTTGAACGTTGTGGTAATATTAACTATAAAAATATAGTGGTATAGATTATTATTCTTATAAAATGAATAAACATCACGGCGGAGTGTATTGTTCATACAGAGACTGTCCAAATAAATTTTATTCGGAAAGAAAAATAAAGTTCTTTCGATTTCAAAGGGATGAGAGTATATGATTTAATATCCCGTCCTATGATAAAAGAAATTTTAAAGTTTTTGATATTAACTTTGGTGCTACAAATTATTATCAAAATGCATGCCTGGGTGTATATTGTATTCCCTTTGATAATAAATAAATTAAGAATTATCTGTACTTCAAAATTTGGTTGATTTTTGTAATTATTTGTGTTATATAAAAATGTATTTATTAATTAATCTCCCAAATCATGGGAATGTACATATAGGTATTTAATAAATACATAAATATATATTCGATTATGATTATTGTTTTAATTCATGGCACAGTTTTAATTATTTAGTGGAAACTTACAAAAAAACTAGATCCGGCACTAGAAATTGTTATTGTCCCCGCGAGTCAACAGTGCAATTTGGTAAGAAATTCAGAAAATATTTTAAACTGGCAACATCGCGGCCATACCGAGTTGAAGGTCCAAGGTCATTGACGACGGAGCTGAAAATCGTTTGATGTTTTACCGGGACTCGTATCTGTTCTCTTTATAATCTGTGACGTTGGATAATATTTGGTTTTATGAACTAGTATTTTAAACTCAAATATACCAGATCAGAATTCTAGATTTAGTCAAAAGCGTTCTTATCGTGTGGGTTCAAAGGTCACTAACCATATGTATCAAATCAGAAGACACAGAGGTTACCAAAATGTGAGTTTACAAATATACCCGGAGAAAATAATGATGGTTGATGTTTCCTGCACACTGGTGGACGAATTTCCACTTTTTAATTCATTCTCGAAATAATCTATCAGATTAAGTACCATTTCTTTTTGCTTGAGGAAAATTGCTTCTTAATATTCATATTGTCACTTTGAATTGTCAAAGTCACAAAGCTGACATTTAAATAAAAACTTCGCTGGTGAAAGACTTTTTAGAATCGCTGAAAACTAAATACATATCCTTTTTTCTTCTGTCAAAATTGCATAAGTCTGTCTTATTCATCTTACGGATTTTATTTGGAAGTTATGATTAAACGCAATAAAAGAAAACAAAAACGGTGAGTATGTCTTTGTTGAATAGTATGACCCGCATGATAAGACTGAATTTGACTATAACACCAACGAGACCTTTTCGTCAGAATTATGGCACAGTATAAATTATTTATGTTGTGATTGTGGCTGGGACTTTGTTGTCCTTCAATCCTGAAACGTCTTTTATTATTGGTAATACAATTTTAAAAGGTTGGTCATTTTCTTTCTGAAAACGGTTTTCCAATATTCAATGGGATTAACTGATAAACTATTTTTCCAAAGTTGACATCCTGTATAAAAAGCCATATATTATCTCCACCTAATTTGGTTAAATTATGTATATACAATGACCAGTCACACTTAACTGCTCTCCATGGCGATTGAATTATCGGAAACCCTGTCGGCAATAAAAATTACAAATTAAAATATCAACCAATTATTCATCGCAAAACAGTTGACCAGTTTATGTACCTGATCTAATAGCAAGAGGTATTCAAGGATATTTTTCAATGCGATGGTTCTTATGTAACATATGTGTATGTTATGTTGGGATCGTATCATCCTGTATTGAATTCGAATTCCATTATTGTTGGTTTACTACTGGTATGTGAAGTTAGACAGGTACCACACACTCTTCGGTTTGTTTAAATATTTAAGGATTAATAAGTTGATTGTGATCTTTGAAAAAGTTGTTCTTACTCGGTATACAAATTATTTACAGTTCGTTGAATTTTAGTTGCGGTTTCTTATGAATTTTCATTTAAAAAGTGGGGTTTTTATCAAGTGACACTCTTTTAAAATTCAATTATGTGGTGATTATGTTTGTGTGGATATAACAGGTAGATATTTTCTTCGTTGATATATTTAAATGTACTTTTTATATTTATATACGTCAAATATTTTCTTACTTCTTTGCAATTTATTTTTGGTTGAATATTGGCTCCAAATTACTTTCCAACTGTAAGCTTTCGTAAGCAATGTTCCGAAAAGAGGAGAAATTAATTTTAAAATTTATTCATTAACGTATTTTTTTAAATCCATGAAGCATAACTATACAATAAAGTTTTATGTGTCCAATTTTACTTTAGAAAACTGTGGCAAATATTATATTACGTATATTATAGTCAAACAACTAACTCTTCTATCATAATGTGGTGTAGACTGTAGAGAGATATTTTAACTATTTTATATATTCTTTCCACTTCTTTCTGTCAGTTTTTTAGCTTCAGTATAGGTGAAACATTCTCCTGCCCTTTTGTTTTTGCCCAGTGCCATCTAATGATGAAAAAACAAGAAAAAATAATACAACTTGTACATACGACAGAACACTTTTACAACTAAAAAGAGTATTAATGTGTATCAGATAGGGACCAAAAATTGTTTAAAATCTAATTCATCTTGACAGCGGTAGCTGGAACGCTACCGAAACGTCGTAATAAAAATATAAAAACATAATATTGTGGTTTGATTCCCGAAAATAAAAAAGAAAAAAAAATAAGTAATGCCACAAGGAACATACAGAAGATATTAATGGGGAGATTAACAATCTTATAAATTAAAATATCTCGATTTATTGATAGCTCTTGTTAATACACTTGTTGGTTGAATAACTATCAATGTTCACTTGATATTTACAAAGTCTTCCGTTCACTGTAACAGTTAGCCAAATAACCCCGATGTAGACAACCGCTTAATTCACGATTAAGTTCATTTTTCTCTTTTCAAAGAATATAAATGAAAGATTGTTTTTAAAAAAGTTTTTTTTGCTATCATATCAATAAGTTTAGCAATTGATCCTCAAAAAAATATATTTAGGATTACTCGGTACGAATCTTGTAACTCTCGCCCTCTATGGGTGTCAAAACAAATTCATTTCAGCGTCTACACGAGAGGCTAATTTTAGAAAGGCTTTCACCAATCAGAGTGTATCGGTCGGAATGGAGCTGTAATGAGAGAAGAGTTTAGATTATATTTGTAATGGGAATTATTGAAAAAATTCAAAAACACCAAATATTTTTTCGGGAAGTGGAAGGAAAATGATTGAGATGAATAAATAGTTAAGGGGAAGGAAAATAGAAGAAGAAGGTATACAATATATCAACATCGCTTCCCGATAAACTGACACAGGTCAAAGTGTAACTATCCATAATAATATAGGAAAAAAAGAAAAAGAAAAAAGTAAAAAAAAATTCTTGGCAGGATGGGAATTCAATCCACGGACCTCTAGAATTGAAATAGAAATAGAAATATCTATTCTCATACATAAAGGTCGTCATTACAATTCTGATATATATATCAAAAAATTAACATTTAACACCAACAATTCACAGTTAAAAGTTTTCCAAAATTTATACTTAGGTGACATGTTTAACTTCTTCAAAATAGTCGTTAATATTGTATAGACACATATCCTTCAACATACTTTTGATTTTGATTTTAAATATTTTTGTAGGTAAGTTTTAAATTTCTTCAGAGAGTGCATTAAAGAATCGAATACCTAGACCCTGGTACTTGTTTATTCTTACTCTTGTTGGGACAATTTCATGTTTTCCCCTAGTATCATAATTATGTATGTCTGCATGACTTGTGAAGTGATTTCTATTATTTCTCACATAATTTAAATTTTCATTTACAATTAAGGAGAACAAACTCTTATGGGGCTACTATCTAACCACAAGGCAACGCTGTTTTTTATCAGTTTTATCGAATAGAAGGTTATAAGCTGTATGTATGTGTTACGGTGAATATACACTCTTGGGAAATGTACACTTTTTCACCGTAAAATGTGTGCATTTCCCAAAAAGATAGGTAAATGTGAACTGAATATAATGTATATGTACATTTCCCGGCAAATATGTACTCTTGCCTTCACGTTTTGGTGAGTGTATACTCTTACCTTCATGTTTTAAGAAAAGTTGGAATACAAATAAATTAAAAATGTTGCAGTAAAATAGTTATTCATGTATCAAGAGCAAAAAGTGATACATTATTGCTTGAGAGTAATCGGTATTTACTCGAAAGCAATAATGTCACGTTTCTGCTCGTAATACATACAACATTTTTGCTGCAATCACTTAATTGTAACTATTAAAAACAAATATAAAGTAGAATTCATAATAGTTACTTATGTACCAAGGGTATAAATAGATGTTTTTGCCCTGAGGGCGACGGTTTGTAAGTCGCCCGAGGGTATACACATCTGTTTATGCCTACGGTACATACAAAATTTTATGTCATACTAGTTCATTATTGTGTTTTTATTGCTTATTTACCATCTAATGTCGTACTTTATGCCCGTGCGGGCATAAAGAGAAATAATTTTTTGTTCAACTTATTCAATACCCATGTCGTGAGCTTCTTTAGACTTTTTAGATTTACAGTTGCTTTCTTTGCCTTTTCAATAATTTCGTCAGGAATTCCAAAATCTCCGTTCATTTTGACTTCTAACTTTGACCTCGGGCGACTTACAAACCCTCGGGCCAGAGGCCCTCGGCTTCCTAAGACGTCGCCCTCAGGGCATAAACATCTATTTATACCCTTGGTACATAAATAACTATTATGTCATACTAGTTCATTATTGTGTTTTTATTGCTTAGTTACCAACTATCTAATGTCGTACTTTTCAATGTGAATGTAGAAAAAAATATGTATAGTAAATATAATTTCTTCCTCTTATTTTTTTTCAAGTTTGATTTCGAACAAGAAATGTTAATCGCACTGCTTTAGTGATGAATGCATTGTAATGCACACTAGGTTATTCAAGAAGGGGAAGGGAATATTATCATTGGATCAGCCGCTCCCCTTCTCGAATCACGTGATATGTGTGTTACAAAGTATTGGATATTTTTCAAAAATGGGAAGAGTGAATGCATTCAATACTTTGTAACGCGCATATAAAAAATTAATCAAGAAGGGAAAGGGTAATTTAAATGATTATATTCCCTTCCCCTTCTTGAATAACTTAATGTTCATTACAAAGAATTGGATATCTTAAGGGGAATGGTAAATCTAATGATTATACTCTCTTCCCCTTCTTGAATATATTGATGTTCATTACAAAGAATTGGATATCTTTTAAGGGGAAGGGAGAATCTAATGATTATATTTCCTTCCCCTTTTTCTCACATTTACCAAAACGACATGGTCATTGTGAATTAAATGTACATTTCCCTTCTTTGAATTTGTAAATGTTAGTTATGAATGCACATTACCCAAACGATGAGGCAAATGTGCACATTTACCGGAAAATGTGTACATTTGCCGCAATATCTAGTTTGAACGTAACATATGCAAGTTATAAATAAGAGCATAGGCGTGTGCAGACTTTTTTATTAGGGGGGCCAAATATCAAATCGGAATCTTTTGTTTATCATTGAAAGAACGTTAAAATTTGAAAATTATAAAATGTTTTTAATAGATTGATATTTTGAGGAATTGGGGTGGACAATGCCCCCTGCCCCCCCTGTAGACACGCCTATGAATAAGAGCAAGAAAAAGTACACTATTTAATAGTTTTTAATAGTTATATCTTTGAGTGATAGGTATATTGGTCTCTCAAGGGTTGAATGCAGGGAGGTGCATTTTTAGTTTTTCAATAAGGGAAAGGGGAAATAATCATTATATTCAACCTTCACCTTCTTGTTAAATAATGACTACTTTGTGCCCCTAGGTAAATTTACCGTGAATTCTTGCTGAAATTTTCATTTTCTAAACTGTCAGTGACTCATTCAGTCCTCAATTAAAATATATAACATATATCTCGAAATCCCAGGATGCAGAGTAGATTTCAATCTGTAGTCGCGGGTCAAATTGAATGGTAAAGAAGCTGTGTACGCTTCCATTGAAATTTACCGAGAATTCTTGCTGAAATTTTCATTTTCTAAACTGATGTCAACGACTCACTCAGTCCTCAATTAAAATATATAACATATATCTCGAAATTATCTGATGCAAAGTAGATTTCAATCTGTACTCGCGGGTCAAATTGAATGGTAAAGTAACCGACTATACAATACACCACTCAAATTCATACGATGTGTCAATTTTCAAAAGATATATTCATATAGCATTTTCTCGAAGCACCCTGTATCCTGTATATACTGCTAATGATGAACTTCTTTCATGTTATTTTTTTTTTTATTTTTTTTTATTTTTGCTGTTATTGCAGCTATTAAAATCTATAAAAACTATTAACGTCTATAATTAAAATTAAGGTGACATCAGAATGTCCTTCAAAAAAATTATTATTAAAAACCCGTGCGAGTTTGTAATCGGATTTCGAGCGACACATGGGCTTGATTTACATTTTAATGACACATTGCAATGAAATGTAATATCAAAAGTATATATTATATATAATCAATACATCGTGAACGTTTAATTTTTGCAAACAGGAACTATAAAAAAAATCGTTACAATAATTGATGACCCATTAAGTGCCATATAAAGGGCGGCATTTTCCGTAAACATATTGCGAAAATTCTATTATTGACATACGATTTACACAAGTAAAGTAAAGTAAATCTTTATTTAGCAAAAAAAGCTAATTACATACATCAATATTACAATATATACATTACTATGTAAGGTTCTTGAGAACAAAACGGAAAAAGAAAAGTACGACAAGGGAAATATGAAAGAGAGAGAGAAGAATAATTGTGCGCATTCAGCTGTTGCCAAATGTACTTATCTGTAAAAGTTATTCCCAATTTTTGTCGGCAACAATGTTAAATACCAATAATTGAAGGCCTTAATGTGAAATAATGATAAGCCACATAAGGTAAATTATTGGGAAAACGAATTTAAAGTTTTAAAAAAATATTAAAAATCAATCGGAGATATTTGATTAATAAATATTATATACTTTTTTACGACTATAATTCAAATCCTGCTATTCCTCGAAATAAAAAAAATGAAATATGTGCAGAAAAAAACATTTTATTAAAAAAATGAGGTTTGTTACATTGTTTCAAAAGAAAATAAAACCACTTTGGTTAAAAGTACGAGAAAATTAGGTTAAAAGGGACTTCCATCACTCAACTATTCCGAATTCGTCAGCAACCTTCAGTTTCAGGGTTTTCATTAAATGAGCATTGTAAGGAAGAAAAAAATTCATGATGAACAGGAGGCACATAAGGTAGTAATGATTTGACATTATCTAGTTTCTTTTTTGATATTTTATTGGTTCCAAGTATTTTGGGCGTAATTCAGGAAGCAATGTCTGGGTGGGAAGTCCTTTTTTAGTGATAGAGACTGTTTTGTAGTTGTCATTGACGGCATATTTCACGTAAATTACTTTACTGTTATCAGGCTTAAAATGAAATGAAAATGCACCACAGAAATTAAGGTTTTCGTTGTCTTCCGTACGCAGATTTTTTTTTTGATGTTAGTTAGGATGGGTAGGAAATTCAGAAAATCACTTTGATTCATAATAGTCAAGTTAAAGGGCTGTTTCATATTCGATTCTCTTATAACTTGGTGCCAATCACTTGGGAGTAGATAAGTGGGGCATACTTTTTGTGACGCTTTTCGATGAGAGCAAAATCTCTGTCTACATTCTCTTATCTCCACCTGCTTTTGGTAGTTCGTTTGGGCGAATTAGGTTCAGGTCTTTTTGTCTTGGCTGGGCCCTCACTATCTTCACTTGTCATATCATTTACATCAGACTCCTAGAATATAAATGCAATAGTATAACAAGCTACTAATTTTTTACATTAGAATGCTCAAGTGCAAAACTGTGACAAGCCACATTATTTAAAAAAAAAGCTTACCTGCTGATTATTAGGTTGATTTTCATTGTCACTAGGACTATAATCCATATCGAGATCACTGTCATCTACGGGTGATTCTACATCATCACTAAAACTGCTCATTTCTTAACTTTATAGCAAAACACTACAGCACGAACTAATCGGTATCCGCCATTTTCTGTGGCTTGTCACTATTCAACTGAAAAGTAGAGAGTTGTCACAACATGATTTCTGGATTGTGGCGGCATTTATTGACAAATAGCTAAGCTCTATGTCAAGTGGCTTGTTATATTATTGCATTATTCTATTACATAGTAAAATAGATTTTGAAAAATGTGTGGCTTGTTATTGTTTAACATTAAGGCCTTCAATTGTTAAATCGAAACAATGTATAGAAATTATTTATTACAGGTTGTAATTTGTCCAAATTTTTTCTTGAACTATATCATTTTATTCTTATTTGTGTTGATCTCTCTTATTTTCCAAAATACAATAATATTACCAATCTCGCGCGATTTTCTCCCACTAAATATGGCGTTATCCCGTGTTAAAAGTCAAATGCAAAGTTATTTATTCCTAGAAAGTACCAAACATTCTAAGCTGGCAACGCTGCTTTCATATCCCATTGGTAGCTGGAACTGAACACACGCCAAACGCTGACTGCGAACAATTATTATTCTCTCTCTTTTAAGTAGTTTTTCTCATATTTTCCTCGTCCTACTTGTGTAAATCGTATGACTCGAATAGACTTTTCGTGATCTGTATGTTGTTATAGACCAGTAGTGGACAACCTTTTTGTGAGCTGTACCACCTTTAATAATTGCACAGCAATTCAAAAACACTGCACCTAGGAGATTACTAGTTAGAAGAGCGACAAGTTAAAGCATGCAGATGTCCTAGAAATTCCTGCGGAAAATAGGATTAGAGGAGTTACAAGTCTCTGAGAACTTCCGCAGGAACTAAGTAGGAGTTAGGGGGACAATGGAGCTTTAAGGTCTCAGTGAATGTCACCCCAATATACATATGCCACCTTCGTTTCCAAAAACTTTTTGTGTCCCATTCATTTTCATAACGAAATATTTAACCTTGCCCAATTTTATGATGAAAAGTAATTTTGTTTTGGTGAATTTGGTCCAAAATTTATAGCAGAAACTAAAACAAGTGTTCCTCGCCCTTACCGACTAGTTCCTTTGTACCAAGAAAAACCGCATGTCATCAAAGACCACTAGTGATCTATTCTAAGTCGGCTGCGTATTGGACGACTCGCATTGAAATGTTCGCTGTAGGAGAACAGAATACGCCTCGCTCAACTCATGTAAACAAACACCACACGTGATCTATCTAAGTCGTCTGCGTAAATATACTATACTATAGTAAATAGCAAATGAAGTTTATCAAGTTCTTATTATTTGGTTATCGCGTTGTATAACAATGGTTTCAGTTATTGTTTGATAACAGACGTTGATGACGCTTCACGGTTGGTAAAATAGTTCTCACAGTTACTACATTCAACTTAGTGCTGCTGCTGCACGCTGGAAAAATATGTATATATGTTACGTACCAAGCCCGATATTGTACAGAGC
>CAJUYH010001196.1:0-17368 GCA_910591685.1 Galerucella tenella | reverse complement strand
CAAAATAATTCCAAATTACACTTAATTATCTATTTAAAATTTATATTTATAGAAAATATTAAGATTTTCACTTTCATTTAATGTAATGTTTCTAGTTAACTGAGCCAAAGCAACATGTTTAAAATCGCAAGAAAAATCTCCTCGTAACAATAAATAAGTTAGGTTGATAAGTATACATTTTGACGGTCATTTAAACCTTTAATTAAGCAAATATATAAGACGAAGCATTAAATACAGCGATATATTCCAATATAGTATTGTTAAAGCATGCACCGTATATAGTTGGTAGGGTTATAAACTTTATGTGGAATACAAATTATTTGATTATTTGACAATCTTTGAATACTCCGCTGTATTTAACGCTTTGTGATATAAGTTGCTGTTTATAGTCAATGGAATTCATGGTAAACATCTACTTTGTTTAGTATTTGGAATTTTCTTCTTTGTTATTATTTAAGGCATCGCAGTCTTCTAGGAAGTGAATATAAATAACCTATACTACCTATAAGCGTTGAGTGAAAAATTATCTATATACGTTTTTTGTCTAATTTGCTTTTTAAAAAGTACTAAAGCTGTAGGATTTGAACAACATTATTTGTGTAAATCAATGTCGAATGGTCTAATATATTATAATAAAATTTATCAATAGCGGTAAACGGCAATCAATCATCTCAAATACCAACCTGTTAATTGCCTTATTTACAATCAACAATCTATGGCAGTTTGGTTTAAAATACGCTATGAAGCGTACAACACATGCACCTTTACAAATAACAAGGTTATATCCGCACTTAAATTTATCAGAAAATTGTTATTATTATTACTAGCATAAAGAATTAGTGATGGGAACTTATAAAATTGTTCTTAGAATGTTCAGTGACAACAGATATTCTTTTTCTTGAAATTATTACTACTTTGTAAGTTGGTACTTATTTACTTGTTTTTTAAAAGAGCTTTATTTGAAACTGTGGCCTGTGGGCATACAAATTGGAATATATTAACAATAATTTCAATGTTACTTTTTATCGGTGATTATTGCAATTAAAAAAAACCATTTTACTGCACGCAATATGAAAAAATATTGAAAAATGCCTTTAGATACACTGTAAAAACTACAACGTACCTACTTTGAACATATTTATTGTTTAAATAAGCCAATGTTCTGTTGGTTTCCTGTTTATATGACGTTACCCAGTACTTGTGACAAAAACTTTGACAAAAGACATGTCTAAGGGCGGGTTTATCAACGCTTGGTTAAATAATCTTAGCTGTGGGTGAAAGTGTTTATCAACTGCCAGTTTGCATTAGCTGGCAGTCAAACTTTCGGCTACCCTAGCTGCCACTATCATGTTGATGTTAACCATAGAACATACAGTTAAATACGAGAAAGTGGTGTTCCGTTATTCTATATAACCATGGATAAATTCTAACCATAGATTCTAACTGACAACTGTGTCTTGATTTTTCCATGTTTGCTTACATTTTGCAACAAAGATTATTTGAACTTAAATTTGATTGTGTTATTATCGTTTAGGGTGAAGTCTAGAAGCTTATTTGATTTATTTATAGTAGTTTAGTAGCATCCAGGTTCTGTGTGTATTTTATTTCATTGTTATTGTCAATGGATCTTGAAGAACTTGACGACCTTTTCGATGAAGAGCTTGGAGCTTGGCGGAATATTGGAATTTGTAGAGTACGAAAGACGACCATATACTGTTGAAGAACGGATGAATCCCTTTGAAGAGTTTGATGATGTCGAGTTTATTACTCGGTTTCGACTATCTAAGCCCAGTGTTCTCATGATACTCCAACAAATTCCAGCTTTTCTCACCAGGTCACAGCATCCGTCTTTTTGCATTTTATTATACTTTTATGGTGAACGGCTACTTTTATAAGTACCTACCTAATTGTCGCTCTGACTCCGTGAAATTGGGAAACCTTTTTTGTTTTGTGGACATGCTCAAATGCAAACAACTCAACAAAGCACAACATAGACGAAATAAAGATAACGGTACCACAATTTTGACACTGACAAGTGAAATTTTCCACGATGTTGGAAGAGTAAGCTTACGGTAAAATGGCAAAATAATAACTTTCACCTCTATATTCTTGATTCAGTGTGTTATAACAAAATATGCGAATAAAATTAATAATATGGATATTTCATGTAACGGGTGATCCTCCTTACACCAAATTAAAATGAGAAATTCACACTCTGACAACATTACACTCACGTTCATAACCCGAACAAGGTTGTCAAATGCTCAATTACACTCAGCCTCCAGTTAGCTAGCTGTCAGTTATGTGGTGCATTGATAAACGCTTTCTATTCTAACCGAGACTTTGACTGGCGGCTAGAGATAGCTGAGGGCTACGTAGCTGACAAATTTAACCGGGCATTGATTAAGTCGCAGATAAAATAGAATAGAGTAAGAATAAATTTTCACAATTCAATAATTTGTTCAATATAACATGCATACATCGTCAATATTATCAAATTAACTGTAAACATTTTTATAAAAGAAAAAGATCCATCTCAGAAGTGGTAATATTTATTTGTTCTTATTCATACTTCTGATTAACATTTTGTTTCAGATTAGACCATGGGTCTAGGTGGTTACCATACTAATAGAGCGGAGTTTCTCTCCGATGAAGCAATTCTGAAGTACAGCAGAAATGGTGGATGTTTTGTCACTACGAAAAAGGCCATAGGCTTTGTGGTTTTCGCTTTGATATCTTTATTGATAGTAATTCTAATTATGTATTATTATGGACCGACAAAAACGAATGAAACAGTGAGTTACCAATCATATAAATTAATAAATAAAATTAATATTGCTTAGGTAAAGGAGAAAATTGATACTTCACAAATATCAATGTTATGTTTAGCCTTAAAATAATTCAACCCAATCCGATGTGATGGTAAATTAATTTCAATTTCACGAGGGAGCAAATTATTGTCGAGGGTTTTGTTTGGTTTTGTAGATTGGGATAACTGAGCGTTTTGTTGTAGTGTGATCAGTACCTATGACAATTGTCAAGATGAACGCTATTCGTGATAAAGTTGATGTGGTTCTTTTCCTTTATGGCAAACAAGAAGAAAATTTAGCTTTATCAGGCAATAACAACTTCCAAAAACATTTTGACATGCAAGATTCTTGACAAAGGGAGAGCTTTCAGCATTTTCATTGCACGCTAATTTTAGCTAACTTTAAAACACTATTATTAGAATTCTGGAAGCAGCAATTCAATTAGCTTGTTGGTACATTTAAAATTGTCAAGTTTTTGGAGGCGTTGACTGCTTCTGGAAGCTGGAACCTTTGACTACAAAAAAACGTCTAAATGTAGCTCTCTCTCTTTATCGACGTTGTCACATTTATAAAAGCCCATTTACTCAAAATCATAACCTTCATATTTCTTGGTTAAAACAGATCATTGGTTACTTTATCGAGAAGGCCAAGGAAAATGATTGAAGAGACTATACAGAGTGGGAAAGGTGAATGCAGTGATGGGTAATGTTAATAACCACCTATGTTATTAACCAGTTTTTAGCGTTGATTAACGCTAAGTTAAAAATTGTTTGAAATTAACCACGGTTAACAATTTAGGAGGCTCATTAAAAAAAGCATTTTCGAGCCCGCTAACATCAGGAGTTTGCGCAGTAATTTTTCCAGGTCTATTAAATAGCATTGCGCACACTCCTGACGTCCGCAACTGTCGATGACTTCTGAATGGAGCTTTTACTTACATCTCAAATAAGCTTAGATTTTGTCAAAATTTTTGTAATATTGGACAGAGCACAAATATCTAATAAAAAATTTGTTTTGGTTGAAAATTGATAGTTAATAACATGGAGACTAGATATATAGTCTCCATGGTTAATAACTTGTTATTAATCAATGACCGGTTAACAAAATTATTCACCGGTTAATACCCATCACTGGGTGAATGGAATGGATATTTTTTCTTCTCCTTTTAAAAAAATTAACCAAAAAGGTTATGATTTTGAAGAAATTGACAGTTTATACTTTTATAAATGTATCGGTAAAGAGAGATTCATTTAGACGTTCCTTTTGACCAACCAGTACAATCTTAATATTTGGAAAAGTGACTGTATGGAGGATGCTCCGTAGTCCTTTGATCTTGTACAATAATTGTTGCTACATGACCCGCTTTTGAGACAAATGTCGCCACCATCTTTTTGGAAACACTTCGAGTTCGGATTTCGGTTGGAACATCCAACTGACTGACTGACTGACGTTTATCAGGGTAAATCTATGATTCGTCAGCACTGACAATACTGTATAATATGTATACAATGTATACAGTGTGTACATAAAGTAACGTAACTTGCTAATATTTCGATAGGTTTACAAAAAAAATGTTGAATAAAAGTTTTTTCAAATAATCTAGTCCATCTGCATAAGTCGATTAGATTAGATGAATACAGGGTGCACCGTTGCTCCAAAATAACTTATTAGCATATTTTTTTAAATAGTACACCAAATTTATATTTTCTCATAATCTATTAAATTACAAATACAACCTTCAAGACCGAAATTCTAGAATTCCCGCCGAAACTTGAAATCTTTGTCGAGAAACCTGAAATTTTGGCGGGAAACTTGAAATTCTTAACGGAAAACCTGAAATTTTTAGAGGGAAATCAGAAATTTTGGCGGGAAACTTGTAATTAATATTAATGGCAAAAAAATCTACAACTTTTTTGACACAAACAATTTTTTTATAATTTTAGATTCAAACCAATGTAGCTTTGGAATTATTGAAGGTTTTATTTGTAATTTAATAAATTATTGAAAACTGAAAATATATACATGGTGTACTATTTAAAAAAACTATTTTTGAGCAACGGTGCAATTTATCTAATCGACTTAGGCAGATGGTCTGGATTATTTGAAAAAACATTTATTCAACATTTTTGTTTGTAAACCTCACGGAAATCGAAATATTAGCAAGTTACGTTACTTTATTTATCACACTGTATATTAAAATAAGATGTATAGCTTCTGGTCTATCCGGTACAATCAAAAAAATTGTTCATTACGTTCGCTCAATTGCGGCCCTTATTTTAGACGAGCCGCAACAAGCAGCAGTGCTGAACAATTTTGGTTTATTCAATTGAAATGATATAGACTCTACCTTAAAAGTAGAGTATACGAAACTGTATGAATTTAGGTTTATTGTATGTAATTTCTAGAATTCTCTTTTTAAAAAACTCGTGATATCTTTTGTTATGATGGAAAATATTAGCGAGAATTACTACAACTAACTTCTAACCACCAGGAATCAATTATTTAATAATTTATTCTCTCAGTGTATTTTACACAATAATAATTATAATAGACAGACATTAAGTTTCCTTAATACAGCGACGTAAATGAATTAAAATATAAACATGTATATGCATATCATTACAATATTAATAATGCGAAAAGCCTCCACCATGCAGAACCGGTTTTATTTTTTACACAAAATATCGGTGGTGATGGTATTGAATAAGTGGGTCAATAGGCGAAGACGATTTGAATAGCATTGAACAATTCCTTTGTTTTTAGATTATCTCATCCAAGGAAACAATTAACACTTGACCAAAGGATTTTCTATTTATATATATATTTTCATCGGTTCCTCTTGTACCGCTAAATTGCGGCCACCGCAATATATTTTCCATCTTTTCCTATCTTTTTTGGTTCCGTCTAAGAAGTTCCTCTTTTCTGCAGTACCACCTATTTCTTGATTCTTCCCATATTTGTTAAACTATGTTAAATTCGTTCATTCTTGTCAAGTTCATCTGAGTGGAGTCAGCTCTATTTATGATATCATAGGATCCACCTCATGGGCGACAACCCAGCGCTGTAGTGGGACGCGTTTGATGCGATAATTTACAGTCAAGCAGTGTCGAACATGGTTAGTACTTGGATGGGTGACCATGCCAGGAAAAACCATCGTATAGGGCCCGTACAGCCTGCAGCGGACTAGCATATCAAAGCTCGCAGGCATTATACCAATGAGCACGAGGTATAATGTAGATATGCCGTCTTTCTGAGGAGACGTAAAACCGAGGTCAGGAATCCATGGATGTTGGGCTCGTTAAAGAACGCTACCACTGGCTGGAGCACTAGTGGGTTCGCCAGAGTGCTTCCGGCGTCGGTGATTACTGATTAGCCTCAGTCGCGGAAATAGACCGACTTTAAATAACAGAATAAAAGAAAAGTTGTATCCACCTTGAGTCTAGCTCTAATTTCTTTTAATCTAGCTTTGTTACTGCAAATCTTTTTCTTAGTATTTTCATTTCCATTTCTATGATCTTTGATTTTAGTCTTCCATATACTTTAAGGTGGGTACAAAAAGAGTTTTATAAATTATTTTTGTTCATTCTAGTTATTTTAACCTCCATTTTGTTTAAAAATACCCCTTTTAGTGCATTGAATAATGTAGATTTTATTCTTAAACTCAGAATTATTTTTTACATGCGTGTTTTTAGTTTTTTTTTAGAATTTTTTATGTCGTTATTTTCAGCACTAGCAATATACCAACACTTTGTGTACAACTTTTCAGTCTTCAACACGCATTAGTCAGTTTTTAAATCTGACGTTTCGTATTCTGAAAGTAATCATCAGCTTTTGTAGTTTCAGGAAAAAATACTAATTTCATGAATTCAATTCAATTTTTTGAAATTTATTAATTATACGGTCCTGAAATGACCAGCATAATTAAACTTCACGTGAAAATTCCAATGACTAATTTCGTAGTTACATAATGAAAATTCATTTACCGTGACTTCATGTACACACCATTCAAGTATTTTAATAATAAACTACTGTCCGAATTTGATTATTTATTTCACTTGAGTGATTTATTATAATTTTTTCGCATTTTATAATCACTTTTTCAAATAATAAAATTGATTTAAAAGTTAATTA
Organism: Galerucella tenella; assembly: GCA_910591685.1. NCBI lineage: Eukaryota > Metazoa > Arthropoda > Insecta > Coleoptera > Chrysomelidae > Galerucella > Galerucella tenella. The sequence goes on along the minus strand of CAJUYH010001196.1, from coordinate 10,427 downwards.
ATGTGAATTGTTGTTTAAATAGTTTTCTTTAAATTGATTGGTAACTGTTTATTCAGCGTAATAAGGCCAAGGAACCAATAATCCGTGGAATCATGAGAAATGTTATCAGAAACACGATACAAACGAGTCTTCACCTTAAAAAATGTTATAATCTGTTTAAAAAAATGTATTTCCTTGAGTTCCGACTTTTAACTTCATATTTCTAGTTCGTTCCTTTCCTAATTAATCTCCCCCGACTTCAGCTATTTACGCCCACGGGTCACATTTTCAATTCGCATTGTCTTATCTTGTTTTCGAGACGATAGATATTCCGACAACACGAGACGGGACTTTTATTGGTTTCTTCTCGCATGTGATGATTTTTGCATTCAAACTCATGTCATGAAATAGCTTTTGTTTTGTTTAGATTTATTACATTGTATTAACAAACTTATATTCCGTATAATCTTCATACTATTACATAATAACAATTACCTATGTAATACCCTATACTATGTATACCCTATTTTGGCTCTTTGTTCCATCCCACTGCGACCTTTGCAGATCTATTGTGGTCCTCCCCATATTTAGAGCTCGATATCTAGCTTTATTCTTTTTATTAGACTTAATAGCCTGGATACCGCCTCTCTTGCGTAGCTCTCTGGCCTTGGTTTTTCTGCTCCGAGTAAGTGAAACCGCACCCTTGCTAGGCTTTCGAACTCACAGAGTATGTGCTCCACAGTTTCGTCTTCTTCCTGGTAGAACCTGCATAGGCTGTCATCTGCTAGGCCAATTGTGTGCATATGTTTCATCAGCCTACAATGTCCGGTCAGCATTCCCATCATCATCCTCGTCGTTTCTTGACTTTGACATAGTAGGTCGTGTGACAGTTTTGTCGAAGGGCTTTTAAAGAATAATTTTGCGTGCCTTTGTCCTGGGGTTTCATACTACCAGAGCAATGCCTGGTTGATTATCCATTTGTGAATGCTCTCTTTACTTAGGCATTTAGCAATTCCACAGGAAGGTTCTGGCCCTATCATGACCTCCGTTGCTCCCTGCTTGGCTAATTCATCGGCCTTTTCATTGCCTTTTATTCCTTGGTGGCCTGGTATCCAGGCTAGGGTCACTCTATTATGACTACCTAGTCTGTTCAGTGCCTTGCGACACTCCCACGCCAGATTTGATGTTATCCTATATGATCGTATCGCCTCAAGTGCTGCTTGGCTGTCGGAGTAGTTATCCACCTCCTGTCTCATCAACTCTTCTGTACAGCATTGCACCGCTATTACCTCTGCCTGAAAGACAGTAGCATGTTTCCCTAGAAATAGAGAGATCGTGATCTTCTCGATACAAGACTTCCTTTTTCATCTGCGAGACGAGACAAGATTCGACAATATGAAAGTCTCGTCTTGTTGGTTACGTGAGCATCATTACTTTAAACTTGTGCCTTATGTACTTTCTTAGACCTAAAATCATGTTGCATTAAAAATATACCAGCACCTTTGTCGGCATGATTCTGTATCTACACCGAATAACTTCTTACATCTCTAGCAGAATATAGGTGAATGTAATTGTTTCTGGACCCATCTGCAACAAATTATATGAATTTCAGTTCAATTTATGTTACAGGTAATCAAGGAATCTAATGACATTGAAAAATTAATTAACGATACCATAAACGAAGAGCAAATCAAAGAAACTCTTAGATTACCGAAGTCGCTATATCCTCAACATTATAAATTATGGATACATCCTGTTTTAGATGAGAACAGTGATAGAAATTTCACATTTTCCGGTCGTGTCATTATTAGAGTTAACTGTGTCGAAGATACAAACAGAATTATTCTTCACATGGACGATCTCAATATCAGCGAATCTGATATACAAGTGTACACAACTAGACAGGTGAAATACCATAAATATTATTCGGTTTTTTTACACTAAATATTCATATTGTTAATTTATTGATTGTAGGTAGAAGTTATCAGTGAAACGAACACTTCAGACAATCCTATGGCTCACAATATTTCTCGGAGAGAAACCAACGAAATAGAAACAACAGAAGGAACGTTACCAACAACGGAATATGTAGAAACTACTATATTAGAGGACACAACAACAGATTCGCCAAGTACAATTCCACCTGTTCCAACTACTATTCCTACTGAACCGTCAACTGAAAAAATAATATACAGAACTGAAAACATTCCATTGAGGATAATAACAATTGAAAAAGATGATTTAAATTTCAAACTTAAAATATCTTTAGCTCAGATACTGCAAGCTGGTGAAACGTATATGGTCGAAATTAAATTTACTGGAGAAATTTTGGAAAATTTGATTGGGTTATATAAAACTAGTTATGTTGACTTAACAGGAGAAACGAAGTATGTTGATAAATTTTGATCGGTTTGTATGAAATGTTTATTTGTATCAAGATCAAGATCTTGGTGATCTGGTAGCCTCCAGCTGCTCCAGCTCCAGCTGCCTCCAGCTGCTGTTTGCAGTTCTTTTGGAATACCTTGATTCACAACTAAAGACTTATGAGGCTTTAATTACTCCCTGGTCATTCGACAATATAATATATTTTTATTTTATTTATTTAACGGTCATACCATTTTAATTCAAAAATAGATTAAAAATTGAAAGATTAAAAGTGGGCGAATACAAAATACAATAATAAAAATACAATACTAAAAAATGCACAAAATATTACAACATATAACAGGAAATCAATGAAATACAATATGAAATATAAAACAAAATATTGCAATTACCTATGATGAAAATTAAAAGTTAAAAATTCAAAATTTTTGTGTTTTTTAAAAGTGGGAATTGAGGTATTAAAGAGTTCTATACTAAAATTAATGTCATTGGCAATTCTGAGAACTCTCGTGATGGCATTTTGTCCATAGTCCGTTGGATGAAATAGAATATTGAATATTTCACTACAGGGTGATCATTTAAATTTCGACACATTTTATGAGCTCATAACTTGGAAACCGATTAAGATATCGAGAAGCGGTTTTGGCTGAACGGCTTCAGGAATTAAGAATTTTTTTTAAGCTTTTGCCAATTTTGTATTTTTTCCCTAGACTCCAGGAAAAAACTTGGGTTTTTTTGGAGATCAATAAATTGGACATTTTAAATGGAACACCTGTATAATTTTGTACCGTCTGATAGGCTGAAGCTTCTACTTTTCAAAAATACATGGTTTTATAGCAATTCAAGGTGTTCTTAAGGAGCAGATTATCTTTAAAAGATAGACTGCAATTCGTTGACTACAGTAATTCCGTACATTTTTGTCAGCGCATAACTTCTGAACTAGTCATGACATCGAGAAGCTAAACATAAGAAATCATAAGAAACGTGATAGAAAATATTCAACCACAAATGTTGAGAGACTCTTTTTTAAATCTTCAACTACGCTTGCATAAATGTATTGAAATGAATGGTGGGCACTGGGCAGATTCTACAACTTTTGTATTAAAGAATTTATGCAGGTTAATTGAGCACATACCTACATATAATTTTGTACAAATTTTTTGTATTTTGTTTTTAATAAATTGTTCTGTTTGACCTGGGGACCTATTCTCAGCTGCTTAATGCTTAGATACGCATACGTAATGTTTATAAATGCGAAGGTTCTTATTTTTGAACATTCGCAATTGGTTCGCATGCGTATGTATCATTCGAAATTGCAGCGAGCGAGATATTTTAAGTGAATCACATAATATACGAATGCGTATTTGCCATACATAACCTCGCTTTTGTAAATGTTTTAAAGTGTATGGTGTATTCATTGACATATATGTCAATGGGTGTATTACAATTTATTCGTGATTTTGAGTTCGAGTTAGTTTTGTAAGACTTTTCGTCATTAAATAAATGGCTGCACAGTTTGTTCACTTGCTTTTGATCCAAGCATCAGAAGATGCTGAAGAGAGAGCACCTCGATTTTATGAAAGACGGCTTTATATTTACCTTTATTAATATCCATTATTCTTGATCTGAGTTCAAATAATTTCCCTTGGAACCCCAGAACACTTCTAGCAGTGAACGATAAAACGAGGGTAGAATTGGGTAGAATCCGAAAATTTTAAATATTGTACGTCAGGGGATTATATAAACATCAGCTGAGCCACAGCATGTGCTAATGCTGTATTGCCATGTTTACGCGAGTGTGTTCAGCTAAACGTTCGTAAACACTTGCGAACCACGTATGCTAATAGGAAAGAATACAATATTCATTACGAATGCGCATGCAGCCATTCGTAAATTGTTATATGCGAATGCAAATTTGCATATGCTGGGTCCCCTGTTTCAAACAACAATAACTTATATATAATGATGTCCAAAAAACCCAAGTTTTTTTCTGGAGGCTAGGGAAAAAATACCAAATTAGCAACAGCGTGAAAAAATGTCTAATTCCTGAAGCCGTTTAGCTTCTCGATGTCATGACTAGTTCAGAAGTTATGCGCTGACAAAAATGTACGGAATTACTGTAGTCAACGAATTGCAGTCTATCTTTTAAAGATAATTGCTCCTTAAGAACACCTTGAATTGCTATAAAACCATATATTTTTGAAAAATAGAAGCTTCAGTCCATCCGACGGTACAAAAACATACAGGGTGTTCCATTTAAAATGTCTAAGTTATTGATCTCCAAAAAACCCAAGTTTTTTCCTGGAGTGTAGAGAAAAAGTACAAAATTGGCAACAGCGTGAAAAAAATTCTTAATTACTGAAGTGGTTCAGTCAAAACCACCTCTCGATATCTTAATCGGTTTCCAAGTTATGGGCTCATAAAATGTGTCGGAATTCGAATGATCATCCTGTATTTCTAGCTCTTCTACCAATAACATTGAAGTTGATGAGTGCTAATAAATTGGGACAATTAATTGCACCATTAATAAATGCATGTAAAAAAGTTAAATAACTAACAGATCTACGATGTGGCAGCGTGTTTAAATCTAATATACTGTTAATAAAGCATTACTTTGATATGCGCCTTTACTAAACCCCATCTTAAAAGCTGCATAACGCAAAAATTTTGTTTGAACATTTTCGATCAACTTAACGTCAGTCATTGTTTGTTGGTTAAGATATATATTTGCGTTTTATAAAGAATTCTACAAAAGTAGTCACCATTGTACTCAATTATTCATAGTTAAATTGTTTAATACACAGTTTTAATAATAATATTGAATTCACGCTTCTCAGATGGTTAGCTACAACACACTTGCAACCTACATACGCAAGACGAATTTTCCCATGTTTTGACGAACCTTACTTCAGAGCACCATTCGCAATAAGTATCGCTAGAAGAACTAATCTGACTGTTTTGTCCAACATGCCTTTGAAACAAACAGAACCAATGTAAGTGAATCTTCTGGCTGCTATTTTTCTCAACAAATTATTATCTTTTTTTACTTAGGGAAGATCCAGGCTGGGTCTGGGATCATTTCCAACCAACACCTCCGATGTCCTCGTATCTAGTAGCTTTTACAATAAGTGACATGAAAAGTATATCGGCTAATGTGACGGTCGGTCCACCTGTGAAAATTTGGGCTGTTGAATCCGATTTAGATCACGCTCAATATGCTCTTGAGGTTACCATGCAGCTGTTAACGTTTTTGGAAACATTTTTTGATATGAAGTATCCTTTGCCGAAGCTGGATATGCTGGCTGTACCCAATTTCGGAAAAGCTGCTATGGAGAATTGGGGCGTTATATCGTTCAGGTAAAATGATATTGAGAGTATACAGGGTGTCCCAGGAGCTCGTACCAAAAACTTGGGAGGTGATAGAAAGGATAAAAATAATGATGGTATTTCATATAAAATTTTTTCTTTACGCCCTTCGTTAACGAACTATAGGGCTCTAAAGTTGGGGATGAAAAATGGTTTATGATTAACAATTATCAAATGACTTGATGATTGGAAATTGGTAATGTTTTAACCGTTAATAAACACCATAATTGCACACTTTTTAGCGTGATATACAAGTCTACAACATACTTGTAAACTCAAAATGCGCCATTTTTTTGCAAGTAAAACGTTTTTCAGTTATAAATGCAATAATTGGCTTTTGTGAACATTTTTAGAGATATCAAGTCCTCTTGTAACATATCGACTTAAGAGATACGGGATATTTTATGTCGCACTGCACACCTATTGGCGCATTCACATTTATTTTGAATGTACGATTACAGGAAACATCCTGTATTATTAGCAAATTTTTAATACATTGGTGCAGTCTACATTTATAAATATAAACTTTTACTTTGTTTAACTATAAAGAACTTTATTGAAAACGAACATTACTTCAATAAAAGTAAAAATATCAACAGAATCCTGAAAAATGAATAACTACATTACATTAGCAGATTAGAAAAAACGAGTAACCAAGTAATTAACAACATCAAAAAAGTCAAAACGGTTTAAAAAAATTACACCAATTTATTAATAATTTGCTAATGATACAGGATGCTTCCTGTAATCGTACATTCAAAATAAATGTGAATGCGCCAATAGGTGTGCAGTGCGACATAAAATTGCCAGTATCTCTTAAACTGTTAATGTTATCGAGATGTCACAAGAGAACTTGATATCTCTAAAAATGTTCACAAAAGCCAATTATTGCATTTATAACTAAAAAAAGTTTTACTTACAAAAAAAATGGCGCATTCACCATTTAACTTAGTCGGTACCTGAGCTAACAAGTATGTTGTAGACTTGTATATCAGGCCAAGAAGTGTGCAGTTATGGTGTTTATTAACGGTTGAAATATTACCAATTTCCAATCAGCCATTTGATAATTGTAAATCAAAAACCATTTTTCATTCCCAACTTTAGAGCCCTATAGTTCGTTAACGAAGGGCGTGAAGAAAAAATTTTATATGAAATACCATCATTATTTTTAGCCTTTCTATCACCCCCCAAGTTTTTGGTACGAACTCCTGGGACACCCTGTGTATTTATGAAACAATTTAAAAAGAAAACTTTCATCACCAGGAAATTTTATGATATTTGTAGGTATTTTGATTTAAATTTTATGTTAACTATGATTATTAACATTTATCTATGGATAAAAATGATATAAAATATGGCAAACAATAGTAATTTATGGTCACACATATGTAAACAATGTACGCATCATTAAATAAAGAGTCGGACTATGATTTCATGGAACAAAATACCATGTGATGTGCTTTTACTTATACAATGATCACTGTAAATAAATGTTTTGTTTGTGTCGGAACGACATTTTGAAATATAAATGTTGCGAAGTAATGGTAGATTTCAATAAAAGAATGAGAATATTAACAAAACACTCAAAAATCAGAGAATATTTCAAGATAATTGATCATAAATTTATTTTCCAGAAAATCATCAATTTTATTTGACCCCAACTCAACAAGTATTAAAACGAGAAGCTACATTTTAGCAAAAATAGCTCACGAATTGGTACATCAATGGTTTGGAAATCTTGTGACCATGGAATGGTGGTCTGATTTGTGGTTAAATGAAGGACTTGCTACATTTATTTCAGAAATAGCAATAACAACAGTAAGCATATTTTTGGTATATTCGTATTACACCGCCACCTAGCTACATTTGAAGCCACTGAAATGTAACGATGATCTAATATTTTAAAGCATTCAATTCCCTTTCAAACGTTACTAAGTTTGTCAAAATCCATAAAGCCGAACAAAAGTTATAGCAGTATTACTGAGTCAGCTTTCTTACTCGCCCCTACCAGTTATTTTACAAGATAGAGGAAAAAATACAGAAACGTGAAATGATCTAGTGATTACGAATATTTAGTAACAGCAGGTTAACCATCTGTTCTGTAAGAATTTGAAGGGTGGGTGACCCCACAGCACTTAGGCCACAATTGGCCCATTGTGCATTCTTTTGAGGTTCAGACTTCCTTCTAGCTCGTCATCCAGCCTACTTGTTTGAAATAGGCGATAACGTCGCCGGAAGTAAGCTCCCTCATGCTGGCTTGTGTTGGCCTGTACTCACCGAATACAGAAAACCTAAGTTGAGAGAGTGTCGGACATTCACAAATAATGTGTTTGACAGTCTTATCTTCCTGTTCACATCCTCTACAAAGTGAAGTGTCAGACAGACCCAGTCTGTAGAGGTGTTTTCGTAGGTGACAGTAACCGGTCAGAATACCCGTGGCTGTTCGAAGGTTCTGTCTGTTCATACTCATGTATTTTTTGGCTACTTTGCTGTCCCGATACTGCAGCAGTTTCTTGGCAGGCCTGCAACCTTCTGCATCGTCCCATCTACCCTTAAACTTTTCAAGGGAGTGTTCCTTTATTAGGTCAATCATAGCTGACGCCGACAGACCAATGAAAGCGCCAGGTCCCAAGAGTTTTCGGGAGGCTGCTTTCCTGGCTAGTGAGTCGGCAATGTAGTTATATATATATATATAATCTAAACCTATCTACCCGAAGGTGTAAGGTGATCAAATTTGGCTTAATCATTATATATAAAAGCTCTCCATGTTTTCTTGTTTCTTGCTTTGATTCGTGCTTCCGCTAGAGTAATACCTTTGTTTCTCAAAACCTTTTCTATATTATCGTCCCATGTTTTCCTTGGTCTTCCTCTGGTTCTGCTTTCATGTCTTTTTGCTTCCCATATCTGTTTCACTGGTATGTTGTTGCTTAATCTAGTTAAGTGTCCAAACCATTTTAATTGTCGATCTTGTATTATCTGTATTACAGGTAGAGCATTAAGGTTTTCTCTCACTACTGAATTTCGTATTCTGTCTCTCCTTGTAATACCTGCGACTTTCCGTAGATATTTCATCTCCATACTCTGTAATTTGCTTTCCATCCTCTTCGTCAGTACCCAGCTCTCGCAACCAAAAGTTAATATAGGGAGAAATATAGTTCTATATATAGACATTTTCGTTTTAACCGAGATTTCTTTCTTTCCAATGAACGAGTTTTTAAGACTATGGTACACCTTCGAAGCATTTTCTATTCTGGTATTTATTTCTATGTCATGGTTCCCTTCATTATTGATGTTTACTCCTAGGTATTTGAAATTTTCTACTTGTTCCAGATGTTTTCCGTTGAGATTTACATGTATTTGGGTATCTTTTTTTCCTGTCACCATTACTTTTGTCTTTTCTTCATTTATTTTTAGGTTTTTATTTTCTAGCTTCGCATTCCAAATGTCCAAGTTCCTTTGCAGATCTTGTTCGTTTTTTGCGAATATTGCTAGGTCATCTGCAAAAGCGCATTCACGTAGATAAACGGGCTGTAGATGTCTGTGTCCAATATACAATTGCTTAGTATGTTCTCTGGTATCTTTCATCACATCATCTAATACTAAGTTGAATAATAATGGGCTTAATACTCCTCCTTGTCTTAGACCACTATTGATTAAAAAATCCTTTGACACCATGTTGTCTGTTCTTACATATATTGTATTATCGTCATGTAGGCTCATTATAGCGTTCACCAATTGTTTATCTACGTTTCTTTTGTTTAATACATCTTTAATTTTATTTCTTGGCACTCTGTCAAACGCCTTTTCCAGATCAACGAACCCCTGGTATATTTCCAAATTTCTTTCCAATGCTTTCTGTGTCACTTGTTTAATCGTAAAAATATGGTCGTTGATACTACGCCCTTTCCTAAATCCACTTTGTGATTGTTCCAACAATTCTCCGGTTTGCATTGTAAGCTTCTCTTCCAATATCCGTTCGTAGGCCTTGGAGGGAATACTTAACAGTGTTATACCTCTGTAATTTGAACAATCCCTTTTGTCTCCCTTTTTGTGTATAGGAACTATTATTCCGGTCTTCCAGTCTTGTGGCACAACTCCTTCTTTCCATACTTTGTTATATATTTGTGTTAAAACCTCCAATCCTTTTTCTCCCATATTCTTCATCATTTCAGCTGTGATTTGATCGTGACCTGCTGACTTGCCTTTTTTCAACCCCTTTATAATTTCCAGGACTTCCTTATTTGATATTTCACCTTCTCCTTTTTCACATTGAAATTGAACTTGTTTCTCTAGGTCTTCCTCATTATGAATCTGTTGGTTTAACAATTCGTGGAAATATTGCCTCCATCTTTCCATTATTTCATTTTCCTCCGTTAGAATATTATTTTCTTTATCCATTATTTGCTTGATATTAGCCTGTTTGCCTCCCGTTCTTGCGTTTTTTAAAACTCTGTAAAACAGCTTTTGGTTGGTGTGGTAGTCATTTTCCATTTTTGTTCCAAACTGCTCCCATGATTGTCTCTTTGCCTCCGTTATTATATCTTTCACTTTCTTCCTTTGCTCCTTGTATATATTATAAGAGCCTGGTGTACCTTCCCTCAAATATTGCTTCCATTTTGATTTTTTCTCCTTAACTTCTCTTTTAACCTTTTCTGTCCACCATGAAGTCATTTTCGAGTGTCTATTCCTGCAAATTT